>JADBJO010005710.1:72635-107635 GCA_016801955.1 Conus betulinus | reverse complement strand
AATATACTGTGTACTGCAGTACCATACAATATAATACAATAAAGTTACAGAACAACATAATATCATATACCACAATGTTATAAAGATAACGCAATGTGATATATTTCCCTGACTGTTCATTTTCATTGTTTTTTTTCCCCGTTTCCCCCCCCCCCCCCCCCCCCCCCCCCCCACCCACTCCCCCCCCCCCCCCCCCACTCCTCTCATTTTTCATGTTTGCCAAGATATTAATGCAATGAAGGAGGAATTGTTAGCCTGCACTTGTTTTTTCCCCCATGACTGAATTGTTCAACAATGTAGTTATTATATAGCAACCTACAAATTGAGCACAGTATATTGGAGTGTACAATGTTACACAACATTGCTGAATGATACAACATTGTCCATTAAATAACCAAATGCGAACCACAGCATTCTGTACACATAGAAATAAAGATGAAGCGCCAACATCAAACCCTGATAAATCAGCTGGTTTATGACAGCGAAGATACTGGGCAGTAACAAAGGAAAAATTACAGTCTTGGCCCAACAACCAAACGTGAATTCTAACACTTATGGGGTGAAACAAAATAAGAGGAATAGATGGTTTTGTTCCCAACAGCGAAAGGTTAATTTGAACACTTTTGAGCAGAAACAACATAAGAAGCAGAAACAACATAAGTATAGACAGTCTTGATTCAAACTGCGAAACGTTAATTTGAACACTTTTAGGCAGAAACAACATAAAAAGTACAGACAGTCTTCATTCAAATAGCAAAAGGTTCATTTGAACACATTTTGGGCAGAAACAAAATATAACATTTGGGCAGGCTTGTTCTCAATAACGAAAGGTTTAATGTAAACACTTTTGGCAGAAAAACACATATTACGAGGTACACTCAGTCTTGCTTCAAATAGCGAAAGGTTCATTTGAACATTTCTGGGCAAAACCAAACTAACAGGTATAGACAGTCTTGTTTTGAACAGCGAAAGGTTACTTTGAACATGTCTGGGCAAAAACAAAGCAAGAGTTTTTAGACAATCTTGTTCCACAAAGAAAAGAAAGAAAATAAAAAAAAAAAAAGAGAAAGTTAATTTGAACGCATTTGTACCGAAAGAGCGCAAGACGTATAAACAGTCTTGTACCAGATAGCAGAAAGCTCAGCCTGGACACTATCGGTCTTGAGTAATGCGTTTCTCGCCCCGAGATGTATTTTTTCAATTAAAATGTATTTTGCATAAACCGTATTAAAAGGCAGCTCTAGGACAATATACTGAACGTAATTGTTTTGTTTGTTTGTTTGAATGAAAAGATCACTTAGGTATATAAAACGGAATTCACTAACTCAGTTTACGTCAAATGTATTTCTTGGACACGGGTATCTATCTATCTATCTATCTATCTATCTATCTATCTATCTATCTATCTATCTATCTATCTGTCTGTCTGTCTGTCTATCTATCTATCTATCTATCTGGGTCACTCAGGTTTCTCAACTGGAACGCACTAAGTCGCCTTTTTAGCAAATGTTATCCATGGACATATTCTCCCTCCCCCCCTCCCTCTCATACACATCAACCAGTATACTTGCCTGTCAGCCTACCCACCTCTCTCTCTGTGTGTGTGTGTGTGTGTGTGTGTGTGTGTGTGTGTGTGAGATGAAGAGGGATGGAGGAGACCTACGTGATTTCATGATATCAATGTCATGAACCGTTTGGATTTTCTGTGCTTGATTTTTATGCTTCATATTTGTTTTTCTTCTCTTTCACTTATGATGATTGTACATTCTGTAAATCTTTATACTTTGTACTTTGTTTGAGGGCATATTGTAAAGGAACTGTGAGTTTATTAATTCACTTATCCATTCACCCTCATCAAAATATATTGTATTCTTATTCTCCGTCTGTGTATCTATCTATGCATCTGTCTGTGTATCTATGTATTTATGTCTCTATCTACATACATATATACGGGTGTTTAATATAAAAGCTGATGCAGCCATCCAGGGTTTCCTCTGTCTGTCTCTGCCAAATTACCTTCTACAGTGCCCGTGGAGATGTTTTGCGGCAACGAATCATGGCGCGAAACATGACCATTCCAGAGAAGTTTCCGGCGTTTGACCGTTGCAAAGGGTGGTTCTTCCTTGCCTGCACATATCATGGCTTTCTGTGTAAAGTAGTCGTTTATCATGTGCTGCGTGTACAGGATGTGCAGAAGTTTTCTGAAGCATTTGTATTCAAACACCTGAATACTTTTTCTCAGATCGGCTGTCCATGTCCAGCTCTCGCGCCTGCACAGAATGGAATTATTCAATCTCTGTCCACTAAAGATTGAGGAGGCTGCTGTTTTTTTGCTTTGCTGTTGCTGTTCAACGGTTTTTTTTTTTTTTACTTTTTTCCAAGCTAACATCATTTCATACGCACCTGCTGCTTTCTTCGGTGTGGTGGTGAGAACGTGAAATTCTGATTCGTTCCTCTTACGTGGTCAAGGTCATCTTCGAATCGTAGACTGCAAAAAGGCTATGCTACAATGAAAACGAGGATGTCTGGAAGTTATGAAGCGTCTCCTGCATGTGTGTCTCTAAGCAGATCTTTAAAAGCACTTGGGAGAAGGTATATCCCTGTAGAACTCCAACTGTGGTCTTGAAAAAGTTCCCACAGCTGTAATTCGGAAGAACGGAACTAACTGAGTCTGCATACAGCGCCTTGGTAACTTCAATATCAAGTTAATGTCAAAGCTGAAGTTCTTCAGCACTTGCTTCAAGCCCTCCTTTCAGACACGGTCAATCGCTTTTTCCTTAAGTCGATGAAAACATAGTACTAATAACAATAGCATATACCAGCTGAAAACAAAAAAAAAAACAAACAAACAAAAAAAAAAAAAACAAGAAACAGTCCAGTGTAAAAGAGACAAACTTGGAAAACTGAAGGATCGTGATACTGCAATAATCGTTGAGGCAAATGTAGGTGACAATGCTGTTCCTCTAAACCCTGCTGAAGAGTCCTATTAAAGAAGCTGGGTGATGACATCAAGGATAAGCTTCATCAGGCAGCATCAGAGGTCCACGGATATAGCGAAAAGAACAGACCACGGGTTATAACGAATTACTGGACTCAAGATGTAATCCGACGAATGAAAATTAAATTACTGTAGCGCAACGCCATAATTTGCATTAACGATCAAGAGGTCAAACAGAAAATGACAGAAGGTAAGGAGAAGTGATGGTCAACGAATCCACTGTTGTCGAAGCAACAATGCGAAAGCAGTCTTTGAAGTACTGAAGATGCTAAGAAGACCACTGCAAACCAAGGCTATTGCTACATGAAAGAAATTCTCTGCTCACAGAATGGAGAATTATATAATTGCGATGTATAATCTCTGAAACAAAGAAGTGGTAAAGAGATTGGACAGACAGAATCCCAAATATATAGAAAGGACATCTGATACGATCTATACGATCGTCAGTTTAATCAGATATCCCAATAAAACGATGCCGATGTTTATATCAAAGAAACTTTAGGGGAAGACAGACAAAATCTTTTTGGAGGACTAACTTGGTTTTAATGACAAAAATTAACAAATCTGAACACCTCTTCAGCATCAGTCTTTTGACTGGTAAGCATTTTCAACGCCAGAGTTGTCTCTACCACAACCTCTTCGACTTCAAGAAAGCTTTTGATCGTACCTGGCAGGTAAATTTGCACAAGTCATGAGAAACTGTAACTTTGACATCAGCTTTATCTTAAGTCACAGCAACATTTTGTAGAAATACAAACAGCGCAGTTCTCCTGAATGATGTTTTCGAGACTTATTTCAAACAACTCTACGAGTGTGCCAAGGCTTTCTCCTTTCACTCATTCTGTTGAACATCCACTGTGAACATAACGCTAGAAACTCTCTTGGGCCTTGAGCATATTTATGGAATATGCGCTATACAAACAATTTTTTTTTATCATTATCATTATTAACATTATTATTATTATTATTATGGCATATAACCAATGTGAGTGTCTATTTTGCAAGCTAAGTCTAGATCATGGCATGATCCTGTCGGAGGCAGCGTAACAGAACACCAGCATGTGTCACCAGAAGGGAAGCAATGCCATCAAGCAGACATGAAGCAGAACTCAAAGCTTTTGACAAGAGTTCCAGCCAACATAGAGCAGCAGTCAGTACCATGCTAATGGGTAAGCATTGTGAAAGGTGGACCACTACAGCTATCTTAGATACATGGACGACACTCAAAGTCATTTGGAAAACCAGTTCCATCAGCTTCTTAGTCAAGACACAGTTCTGCGAGGGCTTGTACTGTTTACAAATATTCGCCTGCATTTGTCAAATGCCGGACATGCGCATGCGTCTCACTATGACTCCCCGTTCAGGGCAGTCTTGTAGGACACTGTCTACAGTGAACGTCTTCGGAGCAGACCATGGGAATTTTGCATGGATAACAAAACGGACTGGGATGGTTTCAACAGTTCTACAGTTTTGCACATAACTGATTGAAATTTGGCTATCCATGACAGACCAAATGTCCGTCAGAGCTCAACTAAGACATTTTGATCTGTGACTTAAAAAAAAAAAAAAAAGAGAGAGAGAGAGAGAGAGAGAGAGAGAGAGAGAGAAGTGACTTCAAACAGTGCATAATATACTTGTCAGAGTATATTAGATCAACAAGTGTCTAAATGATCGCAGGGAAACAATTCTGAGAAAATAAATAAGCAATAACAAAACTGGCAAAGTATCAATGAAAAGAAGACCCTATAAAAAGTAAGCGTTAAACGTAACAGCGGTTCGAAAAGGAAATGTTGGTACGCAATTTCCGGAAAAACCCATACGATTTATAGTTAAATCGTATTTTAGATGCTACTTATCTATTTTTTACGCTGATATTTACGGTTGAGCCACTTCTAACTTAAATTTGAATCCGTGATACTGAATTAATTACAGTCACAAGTACACCGTCAAGAAACATGTTTAATTTATATGCCCTTCCTATCCTCCATATGTGTGTGTGGTCGATCGATTTCCACTACGCCGGTCGCAAAACTATCTTGAAACAGCTGTAAAGTCCAGCTCTGCCACCTTCAGGGCACTCCACGTAGTTTGTGAGGAACAGACAAAGACGGTGAAGTTCAAGATCAACTGAGAGTAAACAGAGAGAGATCCGGTGGATCAAACGGAAACTGTTCCATGCAAAATCCATGGGGGGGGAATGCAACGATAACTGGAGAAACAACCATAAATAAATGAATAAATACACGATTAAATGAAATAATGAATGAAAAATGAATGAATGAATGAATGAATGAAGAAACAAATAAATAACTACATGAAAGAATGAATACATAAAATGTCGAAGCGAGAAATTGTAATCATTAAAATCTTTTTCATGCAAAGCATTTCTCAACTTCCGGTGAAAGTTTAAGTTCATAATGCTGGGCCAGAAATTCGTTGCAAAAAGATAAGAGGGAAGAGGGGGCGGAAGGGAGATAATGGGGTTGGGGTGGGGGCTTCACTTCAGTTTTTACCCTGATTTATATTTGTATGACGACTTAACCTTTAGAAAAAAAAAAAAGCTACTGAATGACTGATTGACTTACTTCATCAGTTGTCTTAGCCTCTAAAATATTATGTATACATTGATCGAATGATCCTTCGATTGGTTTCTCAGCTATGTAAATACTCATCCTCATCAAAGACGCGGTCACGGAGATATGCACATGGACAAACACTCAAACAGACGTTATCAAATATACCGACTCACGCGCGCGCGTGCACACTCTCAAGCTTCACTTCTTCGCTCCTCCACCACTGTCACTACTTGCCCCACGCCGCTAACCATGGCATGTGATGGCCATCAAACTGCCCGCTGGAACTTTGATGAACAAGGTATAAAAATGGATTTTTGTTGGGCCCCATCTCACTGTGGTATAAAGTGGAATGAAATAGCAGTCTTGCAAAAGAAGCAGCAAATAGATAAGCTGCATTAAAAAAAAAAAATCCTTTAGATTTGTCCTCTTGTGAATTAATCCAAATTAGACAGAATTTTAGTTTTAAAAAATGGCTGCTTTACCATCGTGCCCAAGACACATTGTTAGATTAATTCATAAATTAAGGCTGAATACTTGGAACATTAAATATTCTCATGGTTTTATACTTGTGTCTGGAGAGTAAACATTTCTGTGCATCATCTTTTGTTTGAATGCTCAGTGTTGACCTCGCTGTATCAGGAAAAATATATTGAAGTGAACAACTGATAATATCAGTACTGTTTTATATGGTTCATATGTTGCTGAAATTGCCATGGTCCTTTCGTAATCACACGTTGCAACATTTATATAAAGATCAATAATTTTGTGTACCAGTAGGCATTTCACTTATGTCAATATGCATACATCAGATGTGGGTTGAAAGTACTAACATGGATGATAAGTTGAGTGTGAATTTTTGGGGGGTTGTTTTGATAAGCGTCTATCATCTGGCGATGAAAAGACATTAAATAAACCACTCAACTGAACTGAAATTGCCTGATGGAACTTTGATGAAACAGAAGGGAATCTTAAGCCAGATAAGCCAGATGGGGAGATAGGGAGACATGCACACTGCTCTGTTGTTGTTCGCTGTGTTCTTCGGACATCCATCCGCTCCACGTTACATTTTCTGTCGCATCAAGCGTACCTGGATTACCGGTCGTTGTTTCTGGTTTTGTGTGTGTGTGTGTGTGTGTGTGTGTGTGTGTGTGTGTGTGTGCGTGCGTGGGTACGTGCGCGCGCGCGCGCGTTTGGTGCTCGAGTGCGCGCGCTCTATGTGACATAAGACGCAAGACATGACAATTTTTGTCCTTTGTAAAACAAAATGCATTGTGTACCGGGCAAATAAACTAATGTTTAAAATCATTCAACTCACTACTGCCATTTGTCGTTTGTAAAACAAAATGCATTGTGTTCCGGGCAAATAAACTCATTCAACTCACTCACTGCCATTTGTCGTTTGTAAGAACAAAATGCATTGTGTTCCGGGCAAATAAACTAATGTTTAAAATCATTCAACTCACTCACTGCCATTTGTCGTTTGTAAGAACAAAATGCATTGTGTACCCGGCAAATAAACTAATGTTTTAATCATTCATCTCACTCACTACCATACAATTTACGCACACAAAATAACCTCGCAGACATTGATTTCCATTCACACATAAAAACACACACTTAAACGCATATGCAGTTCCAAGCAGTATGGACTGTAATATCTAAACTGAACTATTCACACACACACACACACACACACACGCGCGCGCGCGCGCGCACGCACGCACGCACACACACACACACACACACACACACACACACACACACACACACACACACACACACACACATCAAAACTTCCGATTAGAAATTCTCTGACAATTACAAAAAGGTGTGAACACTAGAAAACCTTGTCTGAAATTAGAATGATAGGTAAATGATAAAAATCACAAACGGCCGATCGCTATCACATTCATAAATCTGAAAGGAAAAAAAAAAAAATGAAGACAAGTACGAACAGTAATATGGTATGAAGTATCTTCACTAAAAGTGCACGCCATCAGTGGCAATGGAGTTGCGCCCCCTTTGGCCTAGACAAAAAAAAAAAAAAAAAAAAAAAAAAAAAAAAAGCGGCACTCTTTCGTAGATATTTGTTTTTGTTCAAACATTTCGGGAGCATAGACAGAAGTACTGACCACCAAACGGAAGAATAAACAAATGACATAACAAAACACAACGCGTTTCGACCTATCTGGTCTTAGGCAAAACAAATAATATTGAAGACAACGAAAGCAAAGGATGAACAGCCAGCCATTTATCTCTTCCAGCTGGGTGCAAAGAGATGCGGTCTGGAACCGAGGCTGAAGGGGAAACAAGTCGAGTTGAAAGAACAACCACGATAGTCACGATAATGATAATGATAGTAATAAAAAGAAAAAGATGATGATGATGAAAAGGATATTAACAATAATAACAATAATGATGATGGTGGTGGTGGCGATACCTAAATACACACTACTACTTCTACCAACAACCGTAACTGCGACAACAATATAAACATTTAAAGAAGGAGAGGAGTTTGAGGATAGTTACAATAATATGGTTATAGTAGCAGCAATAATAGTATAATAATAATAATAATAATGATGATGATGATGATGATGATAGTAATAAGGATAATGATAATCGCCATAATAATGAAAACAATAATAATGATGATGACAATAATAGGTCAGGTAAGATCTGACTGCAGGTGTGAGCAGAATTTGTATGCTCTCTGGCCTCTTTTCTTAGGCCAGAACTTCGATGATAAAAGGTGCCGGGGCTGCCATGTTAACAAGATGATATAATCCACGTGGGCGTTCCATGATAGTTTTTGTGTAGGATAGCACCTAAGATGTTCTATTTTGGGGATATAGAAAAGCCTGTATTGTAGAAAAAAATATGCGTTACCATCTGGTTTCTTCTAGCAAGTCATAAGAAATTATTCCTCCGGCGACAGACAGAATCTGCTGAAAGCTATGTACGCAGCGAGCATGTTTTTGTTTCTTTCATAGGGCTGCTTTTGTTTTGGTTCGTTTCATTACTTCCGTCCATACTGCAATGCCATCCGCACACATGCTTTTGTTGCAGTTACTAAAAGGTATAAGAACATATAACACGATCTTAAAAAGAGTGGGGGCAATAACATTTCTCTGAGGCACGCCCTTGTCAATCAGTTGTACCTGGCACCGGGACTGGCCCACTTTGACCTTGGTGGTTCTTTTAATTTTAAAATGATTTGATGAAAAAGAATAAGTTACCGTTTACTCCTATTTTTGTTAATTTATGGAGCAATTAACCGTGCTATACAGAATCATATGCACACTTTATATCGAGAAATATAACAAAAATGTTTGTTTCGGGTATATTTTTCTGATATGTAACAAAACAAACAATTCAGGAATTCAATGTAAATAAGGAATTCAAGCAAACGACAAAGTGGTAACCTGAGAATTTTTTTCCGTTGTAAGGCGTAAGCAGTTCCCCAAGACTTGAGCAAATTTATTAAACGTTATTAGAGCTATTCCCATTCTCATCAATCACCATTAAAAAAAAAAAAGTCACATTCTGTGGCCCTTCTTGCCCTGCTCTCATGGTGTCCTCTCCACGCCTGTGGCCTTGGTTCGATTCTGTCGGGGTCACCAGTATCGGCGAGTCCACGGGGGCTGTCGTTGGACGGACGTGGTGGCGCCCTCCTGACGGAGAGATAACACACGCCCGGCTCCGCGACTAAGCAATTATTGTCGTCAGTAGGGGGCTTAGTAGGTAGTGTCCTGCATAAGTTAGAACAGAACAGGCGCCACTGAACACCACCTAAGTGTTTTGGCAGAATTTCAGTCTCTCTTCCGGGGGGTTTGCCTCTTGACGACTTGACATTGACTGCTCCATGTGGATTGCCAGTGCCGGGGCTGCGGCGGGCCAGGCCGGGCTGTGATTGCGGACGGGGCGTCGGAATGAGCAGCATGAGAGCACAGCCACCGAGGTGGCCCCCAAAAATACGACAGCGAGAAAAAGAAAAGAGAAAAAAAAAAAATCAGCTCTTCATATGGAAAATGGGGCGTAGAGAGCGAGTCGTCAGAGCTGTCCATATCAATACATCTCTATCTTCACACACACACACACACACACACACACACACGCACGCACACACACACACACACACACTGCGATTTTCATCATCACTAACAACTGGTCTACCTGCTCCGCCGACACCCGCACAGACTTCATCAACAACACGCCGTTGACAGCTTCCAAATGCCATGGCGTCCCTCTCCTGCCGCTGATACACACAGCCCTGCACAGGTTACGTGGTGCAGGACCGTTTTTTTCTTCTTCTTGTACTCCCAGGGAGTACTTTACAATGGGAACGAAGAAATGCTCTCGTGTGTGTGTGTGTGTGTGTGTGTGTGTGTGTGTGTGTGTGTGTGTGGACAAAACGTGTTCCACTCACTCCAGACAAAACTACTGGGCCGATCTTTCTGAAAATTTGTAGGTATGTTCATTATGGGTCAAAGGATGATGCCCGATGTTTCGTTTTACCAGAATAGCCGTTACTAACGGCTGTAACGGCCTATAACGGTTTTTCTTTCTTTATGGAATGTCTCAGAAAGTAGCCTACTTGGCCGATCTTTCTGAAAATTTGTAGGTATGTTCATTATGGATCACAGATGATGACCGATGTTTACCCGAATAGCCGTTACTAACGGCTGTAACGGCCCAAAACGGTTTTTCCTCTTTATAGAATATCTCACGCGTATTCAAGATAAACTGGGAATACTTTTATATGCTTAGCATCTCGTTTTCTTTTGACTCGCTGTCGAAGACGGGAGGGAGATTGAACCTCCAGCTGGCCGTTCTTCTCTGTCACACGTCACATGTAGCTAGCCAGAGCGGGACGAGGCTCCAGCCGACGCTCCGGACTCTGAGCCTGATGCTGTGTCTTGGTGAGCTCGGTGCTGTTCTGGGACTCAGGAGGAGGAAGGCATTCAACCCTGCTGTCCGCCACCCGCGACCGAGGCTCCAACGCTTGGTCCTGCGTGGGTGGTGCGCTCACGGGATGGATTCTGGAGGAGCAACAGAGCGTGAAAGCCAGGGAGGACTGAGGGCGTGGCGGTAGTCCGGCAGCAGCGAGAAATAGATCACGGGGTTGGAGATGGCGGACAGCGCCACGAACATCTGTTTGATGATGTGGGGGTGCTTGAAAAGTTGGCCGAGTCGTCTGTGCCTGTGATCTCCTGGTGACAGACCAAACATAGACACAGAGACAGAGAAAACAGGGAACAGACCAAACATAGACACAGAGACAGAGAAAACAGGAACAGACCAAACATAGACACAGAGACAGAGAAAACAGTATGAGCAGACCAAACATAGACACAGAGACAGAGAAAACAGGAAAACAGACCAAACATAGACACAGACACAGAGAAAACAGTATGAGCAGACGAAACACACACACAGAGAAAACAGGTAACAGACCAAACATAGACACAGAGACAGAGAACAGTATGAGCAGACCAAACATAGGCAAAGAGACAGAGAAAACAGGTACAGACCAAACATAGACACAGGCAGACAGACAACACAGGGAACAGACGAAACATAGGCACAGAGACAGAGAAAACAGGTACAGACCAAACTGACAGGCTGACAGAGAAAACGGAACAGACCAAACGTAGGCACAAAGACAGAGAACACAGGAAACAGACCAAACGTAGGCACAAAGACAGAGAACACAGGGAACAGACCAAACATAGACACAGGCAGACAAAGAAAACAAGAAACAGTCCAAACATAGACACAGGCAGACAGAGAACACAGGAACAGACCAAACATAGACACAGGCAGACAAAGAAAACAAGGAACAGTCCAAACATAGACACGGACAGACAGAGAACACAGGTAACAGACCAAACATAGACACAGGCAGACAGAGAACACAGGAAACAGACCAAACATAGACACAGGCAGACAGAGAACACAGGTACAGACCCAAACATAGACACAGGCAGACAAAGAAAACAAGGAACAGTCCAAACATAGACACAGGCAGGCAGAGAACTTTGAAAATAGACCAAACATAGACACACACAGGCAGGAAACTTAGGGAAGAAACCAAACATAGACACATCATCGACAGGCAAAGCGGGAAACAGACCAAACACAGAGAGAACTTTGGGAGCAGACCAAACATGGACACAGGCAGACAGAGAACTTTGGGAGCAGACCAAACATTGACACACAGACAGGAAATTTAGGGAAGAAACCAAACATGGGACACAGACAGACAGAGAACTTATAATAATAATAATAATAACAATAATAATTTACATTTTTATGTCCACACTTCTCTGTTGAACAGAGCACGCGGCCCATTACAAATTCCATATATATATATATATATATATATATATATATATATATGTAACAATTAAAGCAATAACAGACAACGCACACACACACACACCAACCACCACACACACACACACACACACACACTCACCCTTCCACACACACACACACACACACACACACACACACACACACACACACACACACACACACACACACACACACACACACGTGCCCATAGATTGACAGCGAAATGAACTAATTGTAAACTTTCTGGAAGATGTGGGTTTTCAGAGAGCGTTTGAAGGAGTCAAAGTTATCAGTTTCTCTTATTTCTGCAGGGATAGTGTTCCAGATGGACGGGGCAGCATGCGAGAAGCATCTGTCGCCTAATGTCTTTTGGCTATTGACAGGACGATCTTGTAAAGCGGTTGCGTCAACAGATGAACACAATTGTATTGATGATGATGTTGCTTTAAATGGACCAAGTCCTTCAGATAAACTGGAGCACAACCTTGGACACATTTGTAACAGATAGATGCCAATTTAAATTCAATCCGAGTAGACACTGGGAGCCAGTGAAGAGAAATCGCATGAGTAATATGGTCCCTTCTAGGCTCTCGCAAAACCATTCGCACTGCATTATTCTGAACACGGACAGACAGACAGAGAAAGCGGCGAACAGACATGCATAACCACACACACACACACACACACACACACACACACACACACACACACACACACACACACACACACACAGCTGTGCACATACTCGGTCCCACTACACACGTACAAACACATATGAAGCAGATAGGTCAGTTATGTTTCCCAACTATCGAAAAAAAGCACAACTATAAACATCTCCCCAAGGTAAAACTCAACATCAGCGAATTCCCCTGTATTGCTCCAATCCTTAGCCCAAGCCTGCTGTCAAGACTGAGACAGCTAGAGGCATAACAACAGGCTTACGCCGTAGTACACTTCAAGAAAACAAGCCCCCCCCCCCCCCCCCCCCCCCCCACCCCACACACACACACACAAGACAAAGGCGAGCAAACAACACACCAAAATCTCAGTGCACTTCAAGAAAACAGCCCCACCCCCACCCCCACACACGCACACACACAAGATAAAGGCGAGCAAACAACAGACCAAATCTCAGTGCACTTCAAGAAAACAAGCCCCCCCCCCCCCCCCCCCCCACACACACACACACACACACACACAAGACAAACACACACGAGCAAAGACAAAGGCAGAAACAACAACCAAATCTCACTTCTCACGCTTTCATTGTCATGTTTTACTAATATCTATGATGTTGACCTCTGTGTTCAGGGACTAAGGGTGCTCACGAGTTGAAAGCCCAAGATTTCTGATATGTGCAAAACGAAAGATCTTGGAACAATGGCGAGAAGTTGTGTGGGGAGAGGGGGGCGGAGGGTCCAGTTTCTGAGGAATCTCGATCTGCAGATCGGGTAGGAATGGGACGTTTTGGCCGAACCGCAAGACTGAGGGTGGTTAGGAGGAGTCAGTCCCGGCATGCACTGGACTCCAAAAACAACCAACCAACCAACCAACCAAACACATCGACTCCACAACTATGACGGGGTGGGTTGGGGATGCGTGTATTTGAAGGTGGTGGTTGGTGGTGGTGTTGGTGGTAATGGTGGTGGTGATGTTGTTGATGATGATGATGCTCATGATGATGATGATGACGGTGGTGTTGCTGTTGTTCTTGTTGTCGTTGGAGAGATGGCGGTGGTGGTGGTGGTAGTAATGGTGGTGGTGATGGCTGTGGTGGTGGTGGTAATGATGGTGGCGGTGGTGGTGTGTTGAAGGCTGTATGTGTGCGTGCGTGCGTGCATACGTGTGTGTATGCGCGCACGTGTGTGTTTTCGCGCGTGTGTATGTGAGTGGAAGGAGAAGGCGGAGAGGGGTAAAGGGGATGTGTGTGTGCGTGCGTGCGTGTGTGTGTGTGTGTGGGGGGGGGGGGGGGGGGAGGTTGGCTGATGGAATGGGTATAGTAGATTTCAAACGGAACCGAAGAATTTCTTCCACCATAGAGCCCCCCTTCCACCTCCCCACCCCCTTCCCCTCATTGTTCACCTTGACATTTTTGGTCCACTTCCATCTTCCACTCCCTACCCCCCCCCACTCCTTCCCCATAACAACAATACTCTCACACACCCTTTTCACCACATCGTTATCCCCCCCCCCCCCACACACACACCTCCCCCCCCCCCCCCCCCCCCCCCCCCCCCCCCTTGGTGTCTAATGACAGAGCCACGGGCGAACAAGGCAGACCATCATACCCAATGACACTCAGCACGGCTTCAGTTTTCCCGCTAGCAAACACCCTGATTAGCTGCCGCACTTTGCCGTCATCTGTCTTTACCTCCCCTGGAGGCTTAGCACAAGACACCACTCCGAGTTAATAAAGCCGTACACCGTACCACTTCATTCTCTCTAAAACATCGGCTGACCGAAGCCAGAACATGTCTTCTCCGTGCTCTCTTAATTATATGGATGTCGCAGAATGCAAATAGTTTTCTTTTTCTTCTTTTTGATCCTCTTCATCCCTGAAGTCTTTGTGATTCTGGTATAGGCACAGAACAAATCACCATCCAGACGAGTCTGACACAGACAAATGCCATGAAAGATGAAAAAAAAAAATGCTGCTTAGCTCGCCACAGAGGCAGAGGGATTAGTCTAGAAATGAACAGTTTCTCACTGTTGTTTTCCTCTATATTTGCTAAAAGCAGCCATTTACGGGTAGCCAGATGCTATCCACAGATGAGACGCTGTCCAGAACTGCAGCGGTGGGATCGGAAGGTAAACCAGATGTAATCACGTGGAAAGCCGCTGAATGTCTGAGAACCAGCTGGGAGCAGATTAGGCAGGAAGGACAAAAAAAAAAAAAAAAAAAAAAAAAAAAAAAAACACACAGAAAAACGGGAAACAGTAAAAAAAAAAAAGAAAATGAAAAAATAGAAAAAAAAAAAAGAAAAAAGGAAAAGACAAAGAAAAAAAATCCCACTGAGAAAGAAAGAAGATAAATCTATCGTTCATCTTCTGCAGAAACGTCAACGAACTTGTTACGGATGGAATGGGTCGTGTGCGGATGTCTGGCTGGCTGACTCTCACACAGAAATAATGGATGCATGCACGGTTTTTCCAATTCACACACACACACACACACGCACACTCACACTGAACACTGACAGCCAGGCAACAGAAAAACACTTTTTTTTTGTTTTATGCTGCCCGAGCCTAGCCATCAGACAAACATATATGATAAATGTAAGTACATCAATAGGTCGGCATGCCAACCATAAGGCGTACACACAGAACTGTTATCTAAATGTAATTGGCTATCTACTAGCGCTGCTGGTGCTGGCCGCGTCCGGTCCAACACAGTTCTCGGAACGGCGCAGGGTTCCAACGATGAGGAGGAGGATGCTAAGACGACGAAGATGACGAAGACGATGAAGACGACGTCTACAGAGTCAAGTCCGACACAGGACTAACGGAACTTCACAGAGCTGTGGCTCAAAATCACAACCACACTGACGGCGTCTCTGCTGACGACAAGTCGACAGTCTCACACAGGAGCTGTGGCTCACACAAAAAACACAGAACGCAGCGATAGCCAAGCCAACAGGTCGCTGGATCAAATCTAGGGAGCGGCGCTCTGGCTTGGCAGCAGCGGCGTCTCCGACCCAACTGGCTCAGCAGGAACAGTGGCAGGTAGCGTAGTTGTCGGCACTCAGGCCAACCTCTCCACGCTGACACAAAGTGGAGAACAAGGGGGTAGATCACAGCTACTGCCCCGTCACTTAGAAAGCGGCAGCCAGTCCCCTTCAGACCAGGGTACACATTTACCTGGGGGAACTGATTAACTAACTACCTTGATTATCATGGCTACTATTCATTACAATGACGATTACATTCATATTCATTAGCCACAACACAGTCCACTAGAACTTGGACAAACAGCAGCATATTCTTTCTTCAACACTACAACATTCCCTTTTCCGGAATCATAACACTACAACATTCCCTTTTCCGGAATCACAACACTAGACAGGAAAGGATTTCAATAGAAGCTTTCAAAACCTAATTTTCCAAATTGGGGGAAGGATTGCCACATAGACCCTCGTCAATAAACCCAATACAATCATTACACACAATTAATGATTACTTTTCATCAAATTATGAATGTCTTTCGTCACAACAAAAATGTTCATTTCATATAATCACCAGGTTTTAGAAGGTTTTTTTTTTCAAGAGATTCATCTACTTCAATATATGTAAGGGAAAGATTTCCACAAACTCTTGTTTACTAACACACAACTATTTAATATTCATATCAAGAGCGAGTTAAATACTCATCTACATCAAAAATCAAAACCAGCATGTATGATATCCTATGTCGCTCACTTTGGGAACTTATCCATAGCATCAGAACTCTTTTTCTTTTCGTAAAGCTATGAACCAGCTAAACCAAATTGGAATAAACAAAACCTTTTTTTTTTTCATCATGTAGTTTATAACTAGTTAAGTCACAGAATAAACACAATTTTTCTTTCCTGAAGACCACTTCCTTTAACACTCATTTCATCTATTCATGTTTTCCGAAATAATTTTGTTTTGCTACACTATCAAGTCATAGGATAACAGAACACAACAAATACCTCTCTTTTCTGAACAAAACTTTCACAGTGCGCTGAGGAAGTTTCAGTCGCTCCTAAACGGGAATACGGCTTCGGTTTGCTAATAAAAATATATGAATGATAAGTACCCGACTGCCACCAAAAACTAATGAGTCCCTCTTCGGCTTCTGGGTAGTTGCGTTGCCGGAATCACTGCGGACTGCCTAACCGTTTCAGCTCACCCGACTTGAACAGAGCGCAGGTGAGCAGCAGTCAGATAAACTTTTCAACCGGCTTCCGGACGACTACCTTCCGGTTAGCACGGTTGCACGAAAATTTGTGACCGGACGGTAAACGATCCGTCACAGATCCTCTTTCTTGAATACAGATTTCATAAGCCCGAAAACATTTTTGTTGTTGTTGATTTCTTTCTCTCTTCTCTTCTTTCTTTCTTTCTCCTCCTGTCTTTTTCTTTCCTCCTATCTTTCTTTTTTTTTTTCTTTCCTCCTGTCCTTCTTTCTTTCTTCTTTAAAATGTCTTTCCTTCCTGTCTTTTTTCTTTTTTGTGTTTTCTTTCTTTCTTTCTTTCTTTCCTTCCTTGTTTCTTCCTTCCTTCCTTTCTTTCTTTCTTCTTTCTTTCTTTCTTTCCTCTTTCTGCTTGCTATCCTTTTAGTTCGCACCAATGCCCCCCCCCAAATCTCGTTCGTTGTAAACACTTACCAATAGGTTTCTGAAAACTGATGAAACGACTGTCATCCAGATTACTAACACTGAAGATTGTTCTGTAGGAACTGCTAAAATATTTTCCTTTTCAGATACTAGCTCGACAAATCATTCTGTGAAAACTGTTGAAACATCTACCATTGGCGACACAGATTCTATGCTTTTGTTTTCTTTTTTCTTCTTCTTCTTCTTCCTCCTCTTCTTCTCTCCTCCTCCTCCTCCTTTAATTCGATTGATTGTTGAAATCTATTGACAAACCTTCCAGTGGAGATACTGACCTTACAAACAATTCTGTGAAAACTTGAAACACTTCCCACAGAAGCTAATGACCATACAATAATTGTGTGAAACTGTTGAAACAGTTTCCAAAGAAGATACTTCTAACCTTACAAACAGGTCAGTGTAAACCACCGACTCATCTTCCGTTGGAGATACTGACCTTACATGCAGTTGCGTGAAAACCGATGGACACCTTCCATCATCAACAATGATCCTAGACAGGTGTCTGTTCCGTGGAAACGGCGGAAACACCTTCTATTGTAAACAATGACCCTACTTAAAACTCTAAGAAGTCTTGGGAAGAAAGAGTCTTGGACAGGGAGTCTTGGATGGGCAGTTTTAGACAGGCTGTCTCAGACAGGCCATGTTGGACAGGCAGCATTGATCAGACAGTCTTGGAGAGGTGACCCTGGAAGGTTATCTTGGACAGGGGGTCTGGGACTCTCAGTCTTGGATTGGTAATCTTGGACGGAGAGTCTTGGGAAACGACGGTCTTGGACAGAGTCTCGAATAGGTAGCCTTGGACAGGTAATCTTGGAAGGTAATCTTGGAAAGGTAATCTTGGATTGGTAATCTTGGAAGGTAATCTTGAACAGGTAATCTTGGACAGGTAATCTTGGAAGGTAATCTTGGAAAGGTAATCTTGGATTGGTAATCTTGGAAGGTAATCTTGAACAGGTAATCTTGGACAGGTAATCTTGGATAAGTAATCTTGGAAGGTAATCTTGGGCAGGTGATCTTGGACAGGGACTTGGGCAGGAAGTCGTGGACAGAGAGTCTCGGGCATTACCTATTGGGCAGGGATTCTTAAACGGGCAGTCCCTGGATAGGGAGTCTTATGAGAAAGTATTGGGCATATAGTCGGGCATGGAGTCAGACTGGGAACGTTGTCATGAAGGTCTGGGCAGCGAGTCTTTTGGGGCATACAGTTTTAGGCAGGGTATCTTGGGCAGCGAGCCTCAGGCATGTTCTTTAGGGCAAGGAGTCGGGCATACAACTACCAAAGGAACTCGCGTCGTCCAACAGCTCCGAGATGTTTGCTAGCGTTCGTGTTGTTCGGTTACGCGGTCTCTGTCATTCGTCTTTGACACAGGGGCACATCACTTTTTTCTAGATGTGTGTGTGTGTGTGTGTGTGTGAGAGTGTGTGTATGTGTGTGTGTGTTCAAGAAATGCTTGGACGGGGGAGGGGGGAGGTCTACAAAGGTTGGGGAAAAAAGTGAAGGTAGGGTCAGGTGAGGGTCAGGGAGGGGGGGGGGGGGGGGGGGGAGGAAGAGAGGAAGAGAGGAGTGGACGTCGGTGGAAGAGTCGCTGATCACGTATTGACATAACCTTTTTCAAGGCTTTTTGATCGCCTCTCTCCCCTCCCCAGTGCGCTTCCAGGTTTCCCATTTCAAAGAAAAGAGGCCGACGATGAAGAGGTGGTGATTTGAAACTTCTCTCTCTCTCTCTCTCTCTCTCTAATGCACTTGTCCCGTTTATGGGAACATTTAAAAAAAAAAAAAAAAAAGAGATTCTTTGATTACAACACGGTCAAGAGTCGAAACCTTAACAATATTTTGCAAATAAATGAGGAAACATGTTCAAGATGCTTGCAAAATGTGTAACAGAAGCTGTAGACACGCGAAAGAAAATTACGAAAGAATAAAAGCACAAAACACTGAGAGTTATCAAGTCATTTTCATTGTTTAGAATACTTATTTGACCTTGAAGCTTGATGGTTCAAGTGAATGGTTTGCATAATATCAAGCCAGATAAAGCCAGCTGAATAAATCAAGCCAGCTGAATAAATCAAGCCAGCTGAATAAATAAAGAGTATAATTACACCAATGACCCGTAATCAGAGCATGATGGATGGTTTTTTTCTTTCATCAACTTTTAATAAAAACAGCACCATCACGTAGAAATGGAATCACTTCTTCAACAGTCAAAAACTGATCAAAAACGTTAACATCTTTTTCAGCAACATCAACCAAATCTCCGTCTTGAATCAACAAGCTTTCAAGGCGGTCGTGTAGTTCTTCAACGGCGAGTCCTGTTCTTTTTCCCACCTTCTAAAAAAGCAGTACTTCTCTTTGGCTTAGGAGGCAAAGAACTGGGCTCACCTGATTTTCTTTTGTTTAGATACTCCACCATTCTCCTGTGATAAGAGAAATGCTCATCGACAGCTTCGTGCTGTTCCTCTGTGAACAAAACACACACCGTCTTCGATGAAAGCCACGATTCAACTGAGAGGCGCTGGTTGGGGGCGCTGGGCTCTAGATTGGCATGCCCACGTGATTGTGGTGTGATATTGTCTTGACCAATCGCATTTGCACTCTAGAATGTTGAAGAACATTTGCCGACGCAACAATGTTGCAATCAACTGCGCCGCGGCTGGCTGCATCTGCCTGCTGCCATGTGTTGTATTGATTTGTGGTGCAGACACTATTCATTATTGATAACTGTTCGGCAGAGCGCGCTATACTGCTGCTATTGATTGTGCGAGGGCGATGAAGTCAACAACAAAAAAGAATGTTTTGCTGATTTAATTTTATTTATTTGTTTAAATGTTTGGGTTTAAAAATGAAGACTGAGCTTAGTGAATCCGATTTTAAGAATGATCTAAACACTTTAATCAAAAATTATGATGAACTATTTGACAAAGCAATCAAAGAGTTGCGCATTGATCTTAATGATTCAGCAAAAGCTAAAATATATTGGCAAGTCATATTATAAATGAATTTTTACAGATAATGTGCGTTGAAACATTGCAACACACTTGGATGAAGAAACAGAATAAAAGTACGTTTGTTGATTTAATTATTATCATTTTTTCTATATATATATATATATATATATATATATATATATATATATATATTGAATTATAAACAAAGCTTGCTCTTATGTCTCAGATTATATAAAAATAGGGGTGATAAGCCTTCATATCTGCAGTGGTAGATGATTCTGCCTAACTAACAGTATGTGCTTGAGTGGGTGAATGGGGAATAAATGAATGCTTCTCAAAATGACCCTTCAGCAAGCTTATAGTCTCCAAAGCGGGAGACCATCTCCAATGGGGAGAAAGCTCACTAACATATAACTCCTGGTCAGATACCGGTATTTCGAAACTGATTGTTTCATCCTCAGTGACCGCGGAAAGTGGTAATTTGACTCCTGTGCCTTTTCGGCACTATATATATATATATATATATATAGTGGGTTAGAAAAATGCAGACCATACTTAGTGAATCCGAGGTTGAGGAACTACTTAAAAATACATTGTTGAGCGCTGGTGATGAACAATTAAGCAACGAGTTTAATGAATTAGATATGGATATTATTGAGCCCACAAACGTTCAGGAAAGCGTGATACATGCTGTAAGAAAAATATCAGAGTCTCTTCAAATAAATCCGCCAGTAAAAGTGATGTTAGTTATTTTAATTGATTTTACAACACTTGATGATAATAGCATGGAAGTCTGGTTTTCTACTAGGCAAAAAGAAGCTAATAGTTACCATGATTTAACATCTGACTGGGCTGATTACATGCTTACACAGTTTAATAATGCAAGTGAAGAGGCAAAGCTAAGAGGTCTGGTTGGAGCGAAGGCACAGACCTTAAAATCAGATTAACTTAAACAAAATACTATCCCATAGTCGGTAATTCTTACATTCCTCTTCCAAGAGACTTAGTTTTAAAACGTGCAGTCTTAAACATAAAGAATTCTGACAATATGTGTTTTATGTGGTGTGTTTTGGCAAAACGTTGGAAAGCACGCAGACAGAGTCCCCAATTACGAACAATATAGACATGACCTGAACTTCGAAGGCATAGATTTTCCACTAAACATAGAATATATAGATCAATTTGAAGAGCAAAACAAGCAAATAACTGTAAACGTGTATACATGGTCTGTAGAAGACAATCTTGTGCCTCTAACGATTTCCCCCAATGCCCCTGCTGTAGACTTCCTGTTGTTTACAGACGGGACAAAGAGCAATCTGTATTAATCAGAACAATGAGTAGACTGTTAAAATATACATCAAAGCATAAATCTAAACAAGAGATTTGTAGAAGGTGTTAAGTAAGAATCCCAACTGTAGAAGCAGCCATCGAACACATGAAACACTGTAAAAGTGTTGTAGACCGTAAAACAAACTTGTTGCATCTCCACTAGGGTCTAAGTTAGGTTTAAAAATGTACTCAAAATGCAGATGAACCCATACGTAGGTTATGCTGACTTTGAATCACTCTTGCCACAGTATCAAGGCCCACAAGAACTAGAACAACCAAAAACAGCCTTATTAACCAATCATCAAGTTTGTTCTTATGCTTTTATTGTTGTTAGTTCGGATGGTCAACACACGACACCAACGATTCACAGAGGTTCCGACGCAGCTAATCGATTTTTACAACAAATGAAACAAGTTCGTAATTACTTCTCCAATCAGCTGAATCTCTCAGACATTATTATGACACCTGAAGATCAAAAACGCTATAAATCATCTACTCGCTGTTGGATTTGCGGCTTAGAGCCAACACCTGACAGTGAAGACAACCCAACAGTAAGAGACCATGATCACATTAGCGGGAAGTTCAGAGGAGCAGCACACAGCAAGTGTAATCTTCAACTTCAGTTTGATCATAAGACTTGGAAATTGCCCATCTTGTTTCATAACTTACAAGGTTATGATTCTCATTTTATTATGCAAGCAGTGACTTCTGAATATAAGAGAGTTAGCTGCTTTGCAGTCTTCAGAAAAGTATATGACCTTCACCCTTGACTGTTATCCCTTTATGACTCTGCTCAACACTTGATGGGGACTTTGGAAAAATGGCAGGATCGCTGCATGATTGTCCAGTAACTAAAGAATATTATGATCCATCTTTAGTACGTAAAGTGTTTTATCCGTATGAATATATGGGCTCATGGGAGAGGTTTGATGAGCAAGCGCTGCCGCCTAAAGAAGACTTTTACAGTTGTCTTTCAGGCAAAGGCATAACTGACTCTGACTATGAATAAGCACAGAAAACCTGGAAAGAATTACACTGTCGAACAATGGGCGATTATCACGATCAATATCTGATGGCTGACGTGTGTTTATTAGCAGAGTGTTTGAAAAATTACAGATCTACATGCATGAAACATTATAGCCTAGACTTATCACATTACATTTCTGCGCCTGGATTGTCTTGGGACGCATTCTTAAAGTTTACAAACATCAATATTGACTTAATATCTGATCTGGCTACACTCCAGATGATTGCACATGGTTTGAGAGGTGGCATTAGCATGGCCTCGCATCCTTATTGTAAAGCCAACAGTAAGTATTTAGATGACTATGATCCCACTAAACCATCTAACTATTTAATGTATTTAGACGCTAACAATTCATATACGTGGGCCATGAGCAAGACACTGCCATTATAAACTTTAAAATGGTAAAAGGACCTCATGACGTTACTAACGTGTTAAGTGCGCTGTCAAATCTTACACCTGGTCATTCAACAGGACTAATCTTGGAAGTAGACTTGCTGTACCCAAAAGAATGCATGATCTTCATAACGATTACCCCTTAGTCGCAGAAAAATTGAAATGGCCCTCACAGAACCACCAAAACTGTGCCTAATTTGCGCCACAAGAGCAAGTATGTATGCCATTACAGACTGCTACAGTTTTACTTAAGACATGGATTAAAACTTACCGCTGTTCACAGAATAATTGCTTTTGACCAAGAGCCCTTTATGAAACCATACATCATGGAAAACACTGATCTTAGAACTAAATCCACTGATGCTTCAGAAAAAGACTTTTTTAAACTAATGAACAACAGCTGTTTGGGCAAAACGATGGAGAACCCACACAAACGTAAAGATGTAAGATTGGTCACAAAAGAAAAAAAAAAGCAACTAAAGTAGTCTCTAAACCTAATTACTAAGACTTTAGACGATTAATAGCAGCCTGTATGGCATTATGATAAAGAAATTGTGTTTAAAGTTGGACAAGCCAGTGTTTATTGGTTTACCGTGTTAGAGCTGTCAAAGTTGTTAATGTTCGAATTTCTATATGACTACTTTAAGCTACTATACTCAGAGGCAAAAGTCTTATACACAGACACTGACTCTTTTATTCTAGACATCCCAACTGAAGAAGTTTACGAAGACTTAGAACCAGAAGTAGCTAAGGGCGCTGATGGGTGGTACGACACATGTGACTATCCTAAGGATAGTCCTTTACAATCGACTGTAAGTAAGAAAGTGATTGGGAAATTTAAAGACGAACATAATGGGGTAATTATAGAAGAATATGTTGGTCTGCGGTCGAAGATGTATAGCCTTGCCAGCCAGACCTCTGTAATGAAGAAAGCCAAGGGCATTCGTAAAGACGTTGTTAAAAAGAATATAACTCATGACAACTACAAACAGGCTCTCTTTCAGGGCAAAGTATTTCACCATACAAATGTTCATATACGCACTACTCTTCATCAAGTAAACACAATTGCTGTTAATAATCATTCGCCTCTAATGATAACAAACGAACTTACGCTCCTCCAGAGTTTTCATATGCTATAGGCCATTGGAGAACTGACTTGACAAAGTACTTGACAACTTGACTTGACCTGACTTGACAACTTGACTTGACAACTAACCTGACTTGACTTAGTACATGACTTAAGAACTTGACGACTTAGTAAGTACATGACTTAAGAACTTGACTTAAGAACTTAGTAAGAACTTGACTTAGTAAGAACTTGACTTAAGAACTTGACTTAGTAAGAACTTGACTAAACAACCTGACTTAGTGCTTAATGCATTTTAAAAATCAATTCATTACAAATGGATCTACATTGGGTTGTGCTTTTTCTTCAGAGATTGGTACGTTTTCTTGAAATACTTCTGTGGGTGGTTGTGACTTTGTTGTTAAGTATGGCGTTAGATATTTGTATGCCAAGAAACCACCGGCACCAATTGCCAGTACATAATACATCTTACAGCTTGATTGCGATGGCAGTGATGATTGTTGCGATTGTTGTGATGATTGTGGCGGCGGTGTTGTTGTTGTATTACTATCTAATAATTTTCGTTTTGTTTATTGGTTTATTTTTTGTAGTTTATTCCATTCAACTAGTCCATGACCAGCCAAGACGCGTTCTGGATTTTTTAAGGTTTAGTAACAATACTCACTTGCGGGATCGCTCATTTTTAATTCTATTAAAATCTAAATGATTAAAAGTAATTAAAAGTAATGATCCCATGATGAATGGATACAATAATGTTTCAAATTTGTAATACATCTCACATGCTAGAGACTCAAGCGATTTGGATAAAACTGGATCTTGTGTTATGTCATATTTTAAATCTTCTTCCAAATCAGTCGGTGCCATCTTTCCTACTGATTTAGCATATAAACTAATTATTGTCTGCCCTACTGGTTTAACCATTCTTGATCCTAGCTGTGCTTCGTACCTGGCGTAATACTTCTCAATGTCTGAAGTAGACAATTGCTGAATCTGCTCAATACTTAGTTCAGTGCCTAAATACTATCTAGTTTTTTCACACGCAGCTAGAGAGTATAATCTTTCTTTATGGCAGAGGTCTGCTGACTCCTACCACTTTAATAGCTCGTCGCAATTCATTTTTAAACAAGAATAATGACATATTACTTTTAAAGACAATGAGCCTAGCGCTGATTAATTATGCAATACCTGGGATAGGTGCTGTAGTTTATTCATCCCTCACAAAATGTCTTCTAAGAATAAAACCACCAAGCATGGGAAAAATAGACGATTCACCTAAACTAATCGCATTTCTATTTTTATCTCTAGCAACAAAGGATTATTTGATTAAAAAGCATATAGACAGCCTTTCGTATTATGATTATTTTAATTATTTTTTTAGGTAATAAAAAACATGAGCACTGCAAAGATCGTCAATACTGTTTACCACTCTGCTGTAATTGGTGGCCTTAGTATAGGATATAACATGTTAGGAAAAAGCACGTTTTAAATGAAACCAGTCGACCTAGGAAAACTAGACATTGAAGACTCTATCAAAACTGATAATCGTAAAGCTGCGGCGGTTGCATCAGAAGACTTTCTTGTAAAACAAGGAATTATTCCAGAAAATATTAGTGAGATGTCTGGATTGGTTCTGATGGTGGGAGTCGCTATTGTTAATGCATACGCCTTCTCTGGCAGCAATTATATGTTTAGTAAACTGCGGTCCGATGAAGAGAGAGAACGGCATAACAAGGCCATGGTAGAGTTTGGAAAGGCACAAGACGCGTACGAGAAAAGGAGGATTGCTCACTTAGACTTCATTAATAAAAAGTTAAGGCAACAGGGACATGCGGCTCACACATTTACAAACGTTGATGACGCAATTAAGGAGTATTACTTAGTGACTGAGATCAGTCTCAAACGTCACCACCGCCAGAGCTGTCTGACTTTCATGAACTACCGGAAGAACAGAATACTGCAGAGATAGTTTTTATTGTAGTTGGTATGACGTTAGTCTATCTTGTTGCTCACTTTCTTGTGTAAAATAAATACAATTAAAGCACAATTAGAATATGGACAAAAATACAACTAACTACAATACAATTAAATACAATGAAATATGGACAAAATATATTATTCTCCTAGGGGGGATACTGGAAAGAAAAACTGCTCTCAATAAACTGAGTAAAGTTGCTGGCGTGTCTGAATCAGAAGCAGAAGACTGGCTTTGAAAACAGCAGTCTGGCAAATATATTTATCCGCACCATAAAGAATAACAAGACGTCGATTTGTTAATTCAATTCCAAATGACACTCATCAGATGGATTTGTTGTATTTTCCACATGACAAAGTTATAAGAAAAAGGTTTAAATATGCTCTGACTGTTATGACATGGCTTCAAGGTATAAAGATGCACAGCCTTTAACGGATAAAAGCTCAACTGTTGTGGCTGTGGCTTTCCAACAAATATACATGCGAGGTCCATTAAAATATCCTAGGATGATCCAGGTTGATGATGGAAAAGAGTTTAAAGGGGCTGTAAACCAACTGTTTTTAAAACACCAGGTTACAATTAAAAGAGGGATCCCAGGCAACCATCGCTCGCAGGCACTAGTAGAAAACTCTAATAAAAATCTAGCCGAACGTCTGTTTACCTATCAGTATCACAGAGAAATTATGGACAGAACACGCAACACAGAATGGGTTAGAAGATTGCCAGCAGTCTTACGTGCCGTGAACAATAAAGACGTTAAAGCAACAGGTCTTAAGCCAGTAGACGCGATTAAATTAAAAAGAAATTAACATTACTGAAGACACGCAAGACAAACAAAAACTCCTACCGTTTGGACTACAAGTAAGATACTTATATGTACCTGGAGAGGGCTGAGGGTGATGTTAGAATTAGAGCTACAGACCCTATATGGAGCGTAGACATATATGAAGTTGAAAGAATTATGAAAACTATCACCCCCGTGAGGCATTCTCTTCTAAAGGGGCTCTCTCTTCTAAAAAGCCCGCCCCTAAAAGATCATTTGTTCGTGAACAGCTGCAAATTGTCCCACCAAACACAGTGCCTGTTAGTTAAAGAAAATAGTATGTATAGTATGAATGTTCATAATCTTTTTTTTTTTTTAACCAATTCAAACATAGCATATTTTACCTATAATCTTGTTTTTGTTGAACCTATTTTGGGTTTAATTGATCGCTTGTTTGTTTTGCAAGGTTCTGTCTGATTGCCTCTGTATCTACCTGTTGTGAAGTAAAAATGTTTCTCCACTTCTTTTGAAGTTCAATTTTTTTTTGTCGTTTGTAATCCTCACCATCAGCCATAAGACGTTGAAATTCTTCGTCCGTAATATCTTCATCCTGTAATGATTTGCTTATTGTTAATCTTAATGAACAAAGGTTTGCTGTTGCTAGCGCTACAATGGCAGTGTGCTTTTGTAATTTTGGTGTTAGTTTTTTTTTAACAGCACTTACAATCATAGACATGGCACCTAAACCCAAACCAACACTCCCTAATGCTAAAGAGGCTGGTGCTCCGGCTCCAGTAGCTAAAAGAGCAACACTAGACCCAGCACTTAAGCTGGCTACAGCTGATGAGCCAGTAATTGCATAAAAAAGGGCATTTAAAGGTGAAGCATATTTCTTTCTAGTAGCATCAAACTTTTTCAAGTCACTTTTTTTTTTTCCCCAACCTCTGCGCCACCTCAGAGGCAGTGCACACACGCCGCTCATTCCGACACACCCCGTCCACAGCTACAGCCCGGTCGGCCCGCCGCAGCCCCGGCACGACAATCCACAGGGAGCAGTCAATGTGAAGTTGTCAAGAGCACCGGAGAAGACACTGCACTGCTGCCGAGTCACTTCGGTGGTGTTTCAGTGGCGCCTGTTCTGATCTAACATACGCAGGACGCCACCTACTAAGCCCCCTACTGACGACAATAATTGCTTTGTCGCGGAGCCGGCGTGAGTGAGCTCTCCCTCCGGAGGGCGCCCACCACGTCCGTCCAACGACAGCCCCCATGGACTCGCCGATACCGTGTGACCCCGACGGAACCAAACCAAGGCCACAGACGTGGAGAGGACATCGAAACTGAGGTCACCATGAGAGCAGGGCATGAAGGGCCACAGAATTTGAGACTTTTTTTTTTTTTTTTTATGCTGATCGATGAGAATGAGGATGATTATGATGATGATGCTACGGGTTTCCCATTTCGGTCTGAGACTACATGACAGGGCTGTACTCTACGCTTCCTTTCATAATATATCCCGGCGTCAACCGGGCCCGAGAGATACAGGCACCTGCAGTGTTGGTCAGGAAATTTGAGCAACACTCTCAGAAGCGCATCCATTAAGTGGATGAAACTCGACTGTGTGGTCCCAGTCTTCCCAACTGAGTCCGCAACAAACTCAACTCTGGGTAGGAGCCGGTCGGGGCAGAAAAACCCACATGACTCTGATGGGATTCGAACCCACGACCTCCCAGCCGGGAGTCCGCGACGCTAACCACTTCGCCACGGCGGCTGGTATTCAAGTCACTTTCTATTTCCTTTTGAAGTTCGGCTATGTTATTTAATCTAAACTGTTGTGGCTGTTCATACATTTTTTTTTATCAGAATTTTGTATATATTTTCTTATTAGCTCTTCTGGCAGCACTTCATCAACAGAGTAAAACGCAATAAAATCAACATACTTCATGAAAATAAAATCAAGTACTGTTAGTTTGGTTTTGTCAACATTCACAGTGATCTTGTCAGTTGATACAAAAATGTTTATTTCATCCCCGTTTTTAGTAATAGCAGTAATAAGCCTAAGAGTCTCTACATTTAAGTTTTCCCACGCTATTGTTACCCACCCTCCCACCCCCCTCCTCGCCAATGTATGTGCTTGCAAACTAGAAACAGACTTACGTAGAGTGATTGATACAATAAAAGACAAAGTAAAGCTGTCAGGCAGTGTAACTTTTGAAATAAACTCTCTAGGCCCACTGTGTCTTCTCCCACTTCATCTAAAGTCTTCCTTCTGTGCAGCACGTATTCTCTTCTTCCGTATGGCTTTATTTTGTATCTGCTTTTTATGTTCTGATCCTGGACGAGGCTAACAAGAGGGGCCTCCTGCGTTCAAAGCTTTTTTAAGATTCCTTTTCCTATCAAAGTATACATTGGGGCTTAGTAAGTCAAATGTTAGATCACAGTCAATTTTAGGAAGCAACTCCCAGTTTCTGTCTTGTTTGTAAAGTTTGTATTCGTGTTTTCCATAATCGTTGGAGTTTAGATTTCTTATTTGTTCCAGTTTAGGATGTTGCTGTTTTTTTTTTTGTTTGTTTGTTTTTGTCTCCAATTTCTGCTGGTTTGTAAAAGCCCTAATCTGTGTATTCAAGTCCGTAAACAGTTCCACGCTCTCCTATTAGATCAAACTCGAATGTGTCTGCTAGGTCTTTTAGCTCTACTGAATTACATTTGGGAGCTAGCTGCATTTTTTTTTCTTCTGGTTCGCGCGACATGTTTTAATAGCGTGAAAAAAATCATGATAAACAATATATATTGAACTGGCGGATCAGTTCGTAAGCATAATTTAACATGCCTAGATTTTTCTAACTGCTCTTTTATTTTCATAAGTTCATTCGTGTCCCTTATTATATAATTTTCACGCAAACAGTCTTCAAAACTATCCTTGTCCTTAGTATAAAATAATATAACCGATTTTAACTGCGATCGAAAATCTGTTAAGACAGCATTGTATTTCTGAGTTTAAAAGCCACACAGAAACTAACGCGTGACGATCGCTAAAGGCCAGCTTTGACAGTCTTGCGCCTTTTAACAATGTCTCGTTCAGCCGAGCAGTCATCAATGATAAACAGTGTTTCAGTTCCGTCAAAGAGCTTATAATAATGTTCTAAACAGTCACTTAGCTTGTCGCTAGGATCAACTACAAAATATATCCTCGTCAGTCCAAACAAACTGCCTTTCTTTGTAAGACCTGTTATGCTTAATTGTTGTACAGAATATAACAATATACTCATAATGACATCTGTATATTGTTCGTAATAAATCAAGTATGAAGACGGTTTTTCCCACACCCAGTAATTCCACAAGTAAAGTGAACAGTGCGGATCTCTGGGCAGAAAGTTTTAACTGGCATCACTTCCTCTGCTTTCCTATTGATTTGTATGTTTATGCCATCTGCCCCTACCCTTCTTCCACTTCCATGCAATCTGTTGTCACATGCTGATCTGAAATCCAGCCACAGCCCATATTTTTTGTTAAATAATCTTCAAGTCTTACATTATGAAGATGAAGTTTTTTTACAGACCAGATCAGCTGTAGGATTTGTTTGTCTTCCTCCAGCAAACAATTTTCTTATCTCATCAAAGTGTTGGTGAGGTAAAAGTCCAGCTGAATACAACTGAACAGGCTTGCCATCTACTGTGCAAGACAACTGCTCAATTTTTGGATTATAAAACATCTCACTTTCTCTGTGAAAAGGAGCTGTCACTTCAGTAAAAACAACAACAAAATTCCTTTAAACGACCTGAGAGAATAACTTAAAGGCACATTCCAGACTGTTTTGTTTGTTCTTAATGTCTGTAATATGGTGCACAACTCTTTCAAAATAAATATCTGTTCTACTTTTATATTGGCTTAAAACTGTTCTAGCCAGTTCAGGGTTGTTAACAACATCAAACTCAAGAGAGATGTCAGTAACTGTACATTTAGCTTCAGGATCTTCACATAGAATAACAGAATCTCTAGTATTAAATGTTAATTCATAGGTAAGTTTATCTCTTAGTGCAGCTTGGTAATACAGTTGATGCGTCTTTAAACAGTTCAAAATCTAGAGAAATGCAAAATGTATTGCCAAATGCCAGCGCTACTGCTTGGTCTGTACTATTGCCCTCCGCATCCTCCGCATTTAGCCTGTGTTTAAGACCATTTGGTTTTTGTATTCCCTGATAAATGTTATCTTTCCTTTCTCCTCATGGCAGCCATAGATCAGAATATAGAGCAAAAATGTCTGCGTTATTTAGTGAGAAAACTTCTCTGCCCTCCAGTTTAATAACATAGATTTAATAATGGCCCTGCCCAAGTTGGCAAACACAATAGCATTAGGATCTGCTGTATCATCATCTATTTTAAATGATAATTTAATCGTGCCTGGCATTATAACATCATCAGCACCAAGATCAGGGAATCTGACTGTTAACACTTGATTGGGCTGGACTGTTGATGGATTATTTATAACAAGCACAGTCTGTCTTATGCCTTTTACGCCCATGGGTTCTTTCGCTTTTCTGTATGGATCAAGATCGTAGCCGTATGAGTTCTTTTTTTTTTTTTTTAATAAATTAAAAGAATAATATTATAGATATGGATGAAGATTATGACGTGCCTGATCCTGCTGAAGATGAAGAGGGTCCTTCATTGCGTCAAGAACTTGAAGAAGCAGCAGGTCCATTGCGTAGAGCTCGTCAAGAAGTAGTAGTTCTTCACTCTTAAAGCTCGTCAAGAACTTCTAGGAGTAGGTTCCACTCCCTAGAGCTAGTCAAGAACTATTGCCACAAAGAATTCAATCATTCTATAAAAGTATAGGACGAGAGCTACCAGAAGTAGATGATCCTAACGATTTTGAGCAAGAAAATAATCATTTGTATATAAGGACTAGTACAGGAGGTCGTTTAAGAGTTACTGCAAAACCAGACCCAAACAAGTTTTTAAGTCTAAGCACAATTAGACGAGACCTTACTGCTGACCAAGAACGATTAAACCTTTCATATCTAAAGCCTGAGGCTGTTAAAGTTTTACAAAAGCACAGCGCAAGAGTTGCCAACAGAATCTGAAATGCTAAGCATCTCTCTTTTCAAGATTTAAGTCAAAAAGAGCAGATGAACTAATAGCAGAAATTGAAACGAGTTTTAGTGAGGAGACACAATTAAAAACAATTGATGATTCTCCATTGCCTACTAGTGAGGTAACACCATTAAAACAACTGATGAATCTCCATTGCCTATGCGTGAAATCATGGGCCTTAATGCTGCTCTACGGACTATAAGGGGGAACTAGCAAACAATGAGGCAAAACTTGGTGAGCTGGATACGGAAACAGAAGGAAAAAAAAATGAATTAGCCAGTGCAGATGATGACAATGTAGGGCAAGAGGCTAAAGCAGGGCAATGTAGGGCAGAGGCTACAGCAAAAGATACAAGATTTGATGCTAAAAAGATCGGCCAGATTAGAATTGCTGTCTACTAATAGAGCACAACTAGCATCACAAACAAACAGAATCAGAGAAACTATAAACAAAATACTTTATGAAAACACTACATTAGTAGAAAGAATAACGACTCTGTTCAGAGAACAGGGGATTACAATAGTTAGTATAACAACTGCCATTGGTTTTGCTATCTCTACACTTGTTAAGTATAATAACAGCCATTGGGTTTGCTATCTCTACACTGGTTTATGCATTAACTGGCGGCACACCAACAGGGCCACTAGTGCCTCTAGCGCCTCCTCCCAGAGCCTGGTAAAAGTTGGATTAAAAAAACAATTACACCACCTGTCAAATTGTTAAAAAAAAGGTTAGCTGCCAAAGCACTTGATGCTCTGCCTGGTATATTGGGCAGTGCTGTTAGTTGGGGGTGTCCCTTGATATCTTAATGGAGTGTCCTGAGCGTGCCTGTACCCATCGTCAACACAGCGCAGGCCTCCAAGGGTTGCCTCTGACTGCTCTGAAGGCAGGTGAAGACAGTGCTTCTCTGGGTCCTCCCCAGCACCTTCGGGTGTTTCTTTTCTTCGACAGTGCCGTTATTTGGGTTTGTCGACTATAGGTAAAGTAGCTGGTTATATGGCCGACCATCTGTGGACATTGGGGGCGTTGGCTGCTGATTTAATTTTTAGTGAAATAAAGTATAGCCAACCCAGTAAAAGTTAAAAACACAACAAGAGCTGTCTCTTTTCACTAGTGTGTTTGTCAGGGTGGGGTATTTTAAAGGGTGCTGGTGGGCTGCTTTCTGTAACAGGAGGTTCAGAGCTAGATATTTTTAATGGATGGTGCAGGCCTTGTGTTTGAGCCTTTATTATGTCCCAAGTTTTGGTCATCTCCAGCTATGAGGATTTCATTTATATAATTCTGTTTCATGCCAATTTGTAGTCTAAGGTCAGAGGGTAGCATATATAATCCGAGGCCTACGACAAAGTCAACCTTTGACCTAGCATGTGCAAGGACATCTTAGTATCTTTTTATGCTAGAAGGCAAATCAACAGCAGAGTTAATAGCATCTTCTAAATTAGCCAAATATTGTTTTCTTGCATCGAAGCCTGTAATTTGATCCACTATGCTAGACTTTGTCTGCGCTTGCGCTCCTAATAGACACCAAAACGTATGTTCGTATGAAGTCATTAAGTCTTTGCACTCGTGGCATTGTTAGGCATTTACTTTCATCTAAATTAATGTTGTCCAGGCATCGGGGCGTTTTTCTTCTATTAACCCCAATCTAACTGAGAAGTTTGGCTTAAAAGAGGTGTGTTCAGGCCAGTAGTCAAAATTGTATTCGCTGCGTTCACCCCCACAATACAGTGTACCCAACCCGTAATACGGTCTGACTTTTGTCTAAAATCAGTTGAAAGTTTAATGTTAAATTCATTGCAGATTTTTTTCATTCGCATTCTTATCCTTTGGATTGTTAAATGGAGAGAAGGATTTATCGTTGGGGAGGGGTACTTGTAGTTCAGTTAGTGTACGTCTATACTGGTAATAAACATGAAAATTATGTACTGACCTTACTGAAAGATTGTGTAAATGGTTTGCATATGAAACACCACAGCCAGTAGGTAAGCAGTAAATCGCAAAATTTAATTGATTCTGATTAAAAAAAAAAAAAAGCATGGTTTGACTTACCATAATTTTGGTACTCTATCATTTTTTAATGGAGGATTTAAATATGTTGTAGGGGGTGTTTACAAGTCTGGCTTGAAAGCCATATGTTTCATCTACTGCTATGGTTAGGTCACTGAAGTCCAATGATATTGGGTTATAAAACGCTCCTACAGTGTAGGCAACACTTTCACTATATTTAAAAGGTTCCATTTTAAAATAGTTTTTAAAAGGATGCACATTTATATAACCAAACAAAAACGAGCGTGTGTTTTTAAAGTATCCACTTGATGATAGTCGCGGTCAGTATAGGGTTGCTCTCAAAGAACTTGGTTTTAAAGTTAAGTGGTTTAACATATCTGAAAAGGCTGAAAATAATTGGATTAATGTTAATGACGAAGAAGGCATCAAATAAGTCACATAACAATACCAGAAGGTTATTACAACTTTTGTTCTTTAAAAGAAGTATTTAGCAAATTTGGCATATTGTTAGAAATTAACGAAGCAAACCTCAGAATTACTATGCATTTTCCACTGGAAGAAAAAAGGGAATATACTTTTCCTAGAGGCCTTGCTCGAATCTTGGGCTTCTACAGTAGTAGCAGAGCTTATCATATTCGTACAAGGGATGGCCCTATCAATTTGAAGGTAATGAACCATCTGATTTTCTCATTAACCCAAAGCTGTTTGTCCATTTACAAGAGTTTAAAACAGACAGTAATTTATTTGATGGTCATCCATCTGCAGTTTTAGAGCACTACCATCAACTACGGCGGGTTATTGCGATTATCAGTTAAACACGTTTGATGAAAATAGACAATTTAAAAAGAATTAATTGGTGGGTGGTTTATATACGTTGTGTGTAAAAATAACTAACCAAGACGGAAAACTGGTTATTGTTCTGATTTATTAATAGAGCTTGAAATAAAATAGATAAGAAACAGAGTTTCGCACCTTTTTTTTTTTACAATGATTTATAAGCCAGAGAGGTCAATATGCGGGTTCAACGTTGCCGTATATTGTTTTGCCCTGTGAACCCTTTTCTAACATCTGTTACTTGCTTCCTTGCTAGTATAC
>JADBJO010005710.1:60135-70135 GCA_016801955.1 Conus betulinus | reverse complement strand
AGAAGAAAAACTTTATCATCTCTAGAAAGAGAAATTGAGTATTGAGTGTAGTGCAACAGTTGTTACGAAATAATAAATAGGCAGAACATCAGACATACACCGAAAAGGTTATAAACATGTCTCAAATGTAAACAATTCGTATTTTTATAGCCCAGACGACCACAACAGGTCATTTCAGGATACTAGCAATAATATTTGCAAAAAGTTATTATCAATCACCCATTATGTAAAACAGTCCATCTAAAATGTACAGCTATCTCATTTTAAAAAGAGGATCAGCGAATTTTGCATTTTACATATCAATATGTCCTGCATCTGACTATCTACAGTCTTACATGAACCACTGTAAATGATTTATGCAGGAATGTAGGTATACACAACATCTTACGTGCATCATTACACGTTAAAATACTCACTTTTATTCAGTCCCGGAATGTTGGCGTCTGCCAGAATGAGCGGCATAGTGACACCGCCCAGAATGAGGTCACTGATGGCCAGGTTGATGATGTACATACTGGTGGCAGCGTTCCTGCGGAACAGCTGCCCACTGGTCACTATGATGACCACCACATTGGCACACACGCCCAGTGCGCAGATGAGACCAATGGTTAGCGCCATGCCCAGCGAATCCACACCTTCTGAGGATGACGTCATGGCGGAGGGCTGTTGCTCGGTGAACTGACTACCTGTCAATCAACCAGAAGCTGTACAGACAGGTAGCGTTTTTTTTTAGAATTGATTGGCTGAAGATGCACGTGACCTCTTGCTGGCGAAACATGACTTGCATGCAGATCTACGAGGTTTTATGATTGGTTGTTAGATGAAGTGCTTGAATTGCACAGGATGTAAGGGGTCTTATGACTGGATGTTTGGACACTGTTTGAATGCACAAAAAACTCATAATTTGTTGCAAGCAGAAGTACGTGAACTACTAAGAATGTTTAAGGTTTCACGATGAGTTGATTCGACACGCATGTGACTCGCCATTACCGAATCAGAATGTCCCAAAATTTGGGTCGACCAAGTTTACTGTCTGACCCACTGGGGATTTCTTGTTAGAGACCAAGACACTGAGCAAGAGAAGGTTGACAATGTCTGTTTGGAGAAGGCAGGATTTTACACGTCACAGCTCCAGTCATTCGTCAATCAATGTAAGCAATTGGAATATTTTCTTCAAACAGCTCCGTGTTCCTTTTTTTCGGACTCTGACCACAAACATAACTAAGAATCGCTTGGTTTCAATCTGCAAACTGCTTAAAATGAAGGTCGTCAGAGTTACCATACAATGTAGGATTTTTTTTATCATTGTCTCGAAAACGAAAAGTGTAGTAATGATATGTGCCTTTGTTGCATTGTTCATTGAACTTCAATCCAAATCAGTTTTTGTATTGAGTGGTCAGTCATGTGGTCACTGTAGTCATTATCCAGATATTACATTGTGTTTAAAGAAAAAACTAAAAGCTTTATAAAAACGAATCTAGAAACAAACAAAAAAACACAGACACACACTTGCTAGCTTTCCAAGATTGCATCATAATTTCATTCATAAACTTCGCCACTGAAAGAAAAATAATAATGCACCCATGTAAGGCATTGCAATGTTCTACAAACAATAAGTTTTTCGTTATAGATTTCTTTTTAAAAGATTCAAGCAGTGTGCACATACAACCCGTTAAAAAAAATGTTCACGGACACACACCTCGATTGCACATGGCAAGGCGAAGAGCAGATGTGAGTTAAGTCCACAGGGTGACCAGGCCTGTGCCTTCACTGTGTGCCATTGCCTACACTGACCTTTCGTATTCCCCTGCTGCCATCTCCTATCTGTCAGTTAGGTGTATGTGAGTTTTTGGTGTGGGGGGGAACGGCTTTGAGTTTCAGCAAAATTCAAAATTTCTGCGTTATTTTATCATTTTGATTTTTCAAAACTGTCGAACTCATTTATCACAAGAAATGTTATTCTTTTATTATATTTAGTCAACAAGTCCTGATCCTTCTTCCCCTCGAATCTTCGAAAACAAATGTAACAATCTATATTTATGATGACAAGATATTCCGGCCAAGACTGTGCTCTTTTGCGGTCCAATCCTCTTGTTCTGCGCTTAGCGGTCGACGTCAGCACCGGGTGTGGTGCCTTGATCCTTTTCCATTTCCCGCCCCCATCACTCCCCCCCCCCCCCTCCCCCCCCCCCCCCTATCCTCTGAATCCTACACTGCCAGCCGACCTCGAGTTCTTCGTGAATTAGGTGTGTGGCTAACCCTCATGCTACAGGTACTATGCGTGCATAATGAATGGGAAAAAAGCACGAAACGAGTTGCGTGGTCTTAGGAGCAAAACGAACTTTTATTGAAGAGTCTTATCAGTCTTCAACTTAAAAAAAAAAACCTTTAAAAGGACCTATAGTGTCTCCCTCAAAACTGCGTGACGAGATGAAGTGGAAGAGACTGTTTTGCGTACTGAAAAGAAAATAGAATTTGTCACTGAATTTTTTTTTTTTTTTTTTTTTTAGGCCAGGACGGTTTCCAATGAACATTCAATCCTCAGGCAAGAGGCTCCCTGTTTTTCTAGTATGGAACTCATCTTGACCAGCTGAGAGCTGGACATGAGCCTAAGGAGTGTCACTGGAAGGAATTCTGCTCGAGGACTTCGGAATATCACCCCACCCCCACCCCCGCCCCCGCCCCCCCCCCCCCCCCCCCAATTTTGTTCATCCTTTACTCCTCTCAAAAGGGGGAGTTACAGACATTGCGAAAAACTTTGACACATAAACTGTTTTGAAAAATCTTCTATTTTTTTTGATAAGCTTTTTGTGGCCTTTTTGGTCCATGTAGGATGGAAATCGCTTCGTTGCGGGGTGGAGGTATATGTTAAATGTTGTGCGTGTTTTACAATTTAAGGAGTGTAATTAGAGAGCTCCCATACACATTGGGTATGGTCTCCCAAACGTTGATGCATAGCTTCTTCAGAAACATTTCCAAGTATAACCTGCCCCTGGGTTAAATGCTACTTGACCATCCTCGTGGGCGCTAGGCTCCAGAGTCTGCTGGATGGTAGCCCTCTTTCTCCTGCTTGCAGTGTAACGGTAGTATGACTGAAAAGGTTTACTGATTCAAATCATGTGTGAAACAGTGCTGTCAAGTTCGTGTCGTGTTGTCTGTGGAGTGGGCAGTACTCGGGGAAACGTCTGTTTGCGTTCCTTCCCCTTGCTTACCACACTGCCATGACCCCATATCCATGCACCCATTCGGACAGACAGCCTGTGACAGTAATGTGTGGGGAGGAGGGACTGCTGTGATATACAGGTCATCGTTTGTTACAGCATCCTTCTCTTTTCCTCGTCCATCATATAAAATTGTCGAAGTTATTGTGGCCCCTTCCACTCACGTGTCTGCACTTCTTATATCTCTACCTTTTCTGAACACGAGAAATGGACTGAAGAATGTAGTAATTTTTTTCCAATGATTACCACTCTGCGATATCTTTTTTTTTTTTTTTTTTTTTTTTTTTTTTTTTTTTTTTTTTTTTTTGCAAATGTGGACTTCAATATTGATGTCCTGCAACAACACAAGCGGAGATCGGGCGCCTTCTCTACCGAACAAGTTCACTTTTCATCATAGAATAATTCGGTCTATTTTGCATGAAAGGGCACCTGATGATCATGACGGGTCTCTGCCCTGATGTGCCCCCCCTCCACCTTCCCCCCTCAACCTCCCCCCTCCATCTCCACCTCCACCCCCCCCCCCCCACCACCACCACCGGTCGTCTGGGCAGTAAACAACATAAAATGAAAGCCTGACCTCTGACCTGCATGCATTTCCTGTGAGGTAGATCCTCTGGTATCCCTTCCTGCATCTGCCTTCGTCTTGATGCCAACGAGTCAGAGTACGGACAAGAAGGTATTCAACGATGATTTACAGCTGATGGTTCTAACTCCCTTGTGTCTCATTGTGGATCAGCCCGACGGTAATACCCTGTGGCCCATCGTGGACATGACTGGGATACCCTGTGGCCCATCCTGGACATGGCTGGGATACCCTGTGACCCATCGTGGACATGACTGGGATACCCTGTGGCCCATCGTGGACATGGCTGGGATACCCTGTGGCCCATCGTGGACATGACGGTGATACCCTGTGGCCCATCGTGGACATGGCTGGGATACCCTGTGGCCCATCGTGGACATGGCTGGGATACCCTGTGGCCATCCTGGACATGACTAGGGTACCCTGTGGCCCATCGTGGACATGACTGCGATACCCTGTGGCCCATCCTGGACATGACAGGGATACCCTGTAGCCCATCGTGGACATGGCTGGGATACCCTGTGGCCCATCCTGGACATGCATGCTCCGGCATCCATGCAAAATCAGGGAACAGAACTCTGCTACCTGGTGCCAGAAAGAGCCAGCGGGCCGATCCAACCGACGCAGTAGGTCGATGCTATGGAAGACAGTGGTTGACGACAGGACACACCGTTTAAGGACTTTTTTCCCGTCTCAACAAAGTGTCAAATGTCAAAGACAGTTCCCCATGGTAACAATAAACTATCACCGTTTCCCGATAAAGGATTTTGAAGCCGGTTGGCGTCTTCGTGATGCACAAGGTCGAGCACTCGGTGTTAGTAAGTCGTGCTTCTTGCCTAATATTTACCTCCATTATTAATAACTACTACACATCTGTTGTAACCGTTTCATGCAGAAGTCAATCATTACCCCTGCTGATTTATACCAGTAAATCGTCCATCTTTTGTATTGCTTGTTACCAGTTTGAATGTGTTTCCCTGAGTATATGAATGATCATTAAATGAAAATAGACTATCACTTGTATGGAAATCCTAGCAGTCACAATATAATTTCAAACATTTCAGTTCGATCACGTCTTGATTTACAATAGACGCGGCAGGGCAAGCATTAAACAAAATCTGATTTTAGAACTGTCATCGCCGACGCCTATTGTCTGTTTCATGAACCGTCTTTGGACATTCTCATTGATTTTTTCAGAGTCCTTTGGCGGGGTTTAAACCCACAGTCCTTCAGTTTGCAAGCACTGACACAACCACTGGGCCAGTCTGAATCTGTCCACTCAGTGATGTCAGCTTGTTCTGTGTCGCATTTGACTGGCTAATAAATCAGACCAAATTGTGTTTACGTAGCCATTAGTTTCTACTTTTGTAGCCATGGTTTCTTTCTTCCTCAGCAGGTGGCTGACCAGCTGATACTAAAAGCTTCTATCACTCCATAAAACACGGCCAGCTGACTTGCCAAAGTACTGGTTCGCGTGTGTGTATGTCGTGGAAAGAGGATATGGAGTGCAGGGTACTCCCTGCCAAGCGTGACCCGATTCTTTGTCCTCAAAGCATAATGGTGAGCCCAAACGTCCGACAGCTCGCAACCAGTCAGCAGAGTCACCGTTCAGCTTCCTGGTTGTCCACGATCATCGATCGTCTGTAGAGCTATCTGATCTCTGTTCCATTACCACGACCTGTCGTCACAATTTGGGCCAGCCGGCTGGAATGTCACCATGTTCAGTTCCCATGCCGGGTGGACTGGCAAAACCAGTTGTGACTTGGTCTGAATTCTCTGGAACCGCGCACGTAAGGTAAAAATCATTGCATTTGAAAAAAAAAAAATTCAAATTCATGTCTGAGAGCAAGAATGTAATCATGGTCGGGATTTGGCGTGAGGGTATCTTATGGTGTAGACGTGTGAGTGCTGATGTTGGATGAGTAAAATTTCATACAGATGATGTTAGCAATGCATTGTTACCTCCCTGTCCCTCCCCCTCCCTCCCGCGCCCCCACTTTCCCAGTCAGCAACTAAACAATAACAGAGAAAAATAAAAACGAAAAGAAGCTTGAATTTAATTAAACAGTTCCTGATTTTACGCGTCACGTGAAAGATAAGTGAGATGAAATATGCCTTGACCAAAACGTGGTTACACGAAGCTTAATTCAGGGAAAGAGGATGGGCTGGTGTGTAGCCAATCGAAACATCATAGAACAACGTTTTGCTATGCCAAAATAAACATACGACACAATGTTTGCTCGTTTCCTGTCTGACATACCCTCTTCCATAATTGTCTCATTTCAAGAGCTCTGATTTTTTCCGGATAGCTTCTCTCTGTCTTTTTTTTTTCTCCGTTGACACCATGGGCCAGAGAACTAAGATACCGGTAGACACATGATAGGGCCTCAAGTGCAGGTCGGCACGTGATAGTCTTACGCTCAGGTAGACACGTGATAGTCTTACGCGCAGGTAGACACGTGATAGTCTTATGCCAGGTAGACACGTGATAGTCTTATGCGCAGGTAGACACGTGATAGTCTTACCCGCAGTTCGGCACATGGTAGTCTTACGCGCAGGTAGACACGTGATAGTCTTATGCGCAGGTAGACACGTGATAGTCTTACGCGCAGGTAGACACGTGATAGTCTTATGCGCAGGTAGACACGTGATAATCTAATGCGCAGGTAGACACATGATAGTCTTACGCGCAGGTAGACACGTGATAGTCTTATGCTCAGGTAGACACGTGATAGTCTTACGCGCAGTTCGGCACATGATAGTCTTATGCGCATGTAGACACGTGATAGTCTTATGCGCAGGAAGACACGTGATAGGGTTTGTGTGTGTGTGTGTGTGTGTGTGTGTGTGTGTGTGCACAATCAATCATAGGAATAAATTACTCTCTCTCTCTCTCTCTCTCTCTCTCTCTCTCTCTCTCTCTCTCTCTTTCTTCAATCTAAGACATAAGAGCAAGCTTTGTTTATAATTCAATATTTCTTGCAGTCATTGCAACACCAAGCTGCTCTGTAAGTTGCTGGAATGGTGCTCGGTTACTTATCCTTGGAATTTATTAGTTAATTGTAGTTCAGCCCCTTGCAGATTCATTCCAAGAACTGGCCCTCAGCGCTAGTGTCTTAAGAGGTTATCTTTTTATATTTTCTACTTTTCACAAGAAAATGTAGCTTGTTTTGCTTTTTCATGATTTTCTTTTGCTTCTCAGGTGGCACCTTTCGTTTTTTTTTTTTTTTTTTTTTTTTTTTTTTTTAAACTCAACAAACATACTACGGTATTGCACACAAGCCTTTTTCTTTTCTGGGATAGCATTCATCTTAAAATCGAAAAGACAGAGACACTAAGTTATCAATTAATGCGGTCACTGAGAAAAACAATCAGCTTTTGAAATACCGGTATCTGACCAGGCGTTATATGTTAATGAATTTTCTGTTCATTGGAGATTGTTTTTTTCTTCGAAGGTTATAAGCTTGTTCAAGGCTCATTTAAAGAAACATTTCTTATTCCCCATTCACCCACTCAAGCACATGCTGTTAGTTTGCAGAATTATCTACCACTGCAGATATAAAAACGCTTATCTCCCCCTATTTCTACAAACTAAGAACAATCTTTATTATTAATTGAATATGTACAATTACATGAATAATTCATGATAAATAAAATATGAACAGTACGAAAAATGAAAGGTTTTAAAAAACAAAGTGTAAGAAATGGTACGGACATTAAATTAAAAAAAAAAAAAAAAAATTACGTAACTTCTATTAAATGTATTTATAAAAAAGAGTACATACAAAAAAATGAAGCGATGAAATAAATGGATAAATAACTAACAGTAACAATCATGATTAGGTAGAAGCCACGGGACAGCTAAACAGCAGGTTTTCAGACAGCGAGCCTCTGCTTGCCACCACATTGAAAGATTGAGACAGACCGGCAAGATCTGGGTGAAATGTTAATCAACTCATCTGTTGGCAAAGCTGAGTTTCGCTCTCAATTATGACCTATTTCGCACAGGGATTTAAGGTTAGGGTTGGGTTAGGAGCGGGATTTTTGTAAGAAAATGAACATATACACATTGAAAATATGACTTAAAATACTGAAAATCCGAAGGAATGGTGTGAGTGTAGTACAAATAGTAGTATTATTAGTAGTAGGAGTAGTAGTAGTAGTAGCAGCAATAGTGGTAGTAGCAGTAGTGGTAGTTACGTCTTTTCACAAAAAGTATGTGATATTATTAGATGTGTGGGTGGGTGTAGTAGGTGTGGTGGTGGTGGTGGTGGTGGTGTGTGTGTGCACGTGGCCGGGCACTTGCTTGTGTGTAAGGTGGGTAGGATAGATGAAGGGTGGACGGCCAACATGAGAGGTATGACGTCAAACAGAAGTCATCTTTCTATGGAGTCAGGACTAACCATTATCGTTGGAAGGAATATTCTGCCCAAGGACTCCCACATTATTTGGAGAAAATGGCATGAAGGGAGTCAATATTCTTCGGAGAAATAGAATCCAAACTTGTGGAGATATATTACTTTTCTCCACGGGCAAACGAGCCAGGGGGGTCTAGCAGTCTTTCTCACAATGAATTAATTGCCAGCAAAGGGAAAGAGAATAGTGACTGGAAAAGGCGTTCTCATATGACACATCCTTTTCTCCATCGTTGCAGTTCAGTCCACGTGGGTCTCTCTCTGTCTCTGTCTCTCTCTCTTCTCTCTTTCCTCTCTCTGTGTGTCTGCCTGCCTGCCTGTCTGTCTTTCTGTCTGTCTCTGTCTCTGTCTCTCTCTCTCTGATTGTGTTCCACGCTGACATGGTGGTAGGATAGGACTCTGGTAGAAACTGTAGTGAATGTTGACGTAATTATAGGCGGATCATCCCAGCTCGACGCCCCCCCCCCCCCCCCGCCTTCCCCCCCCCCCCCCCCCCCCCCCCCCCCCCACCTCCCATACCCTCCTTTTCTCCCCCCTCACTCGTGCATTACAGACAATTTTGCTGCAACGCTGTCTTCCCTTATTGTGATGTAATGCTCGCGAATGGCTTAAGTATTCCCTTCCTGTGATTGTCTTGCTTGATCTGAAGTGCATTATGTCAACTGTGTTGAAAGGCCTCTGTCTCGTTTTGATCATATGACTGAAATCCCCTTTCCATCATGAATTTCATTGGCTGTCATATTCCTGTGACAACCTGTCAATCGGGCAGGAAAGAGAACATGATGGTTAGCTTAACCCTGTGAAAGGAGAGATCAAGCCCTCCAAACGGACAGACCCATCATAGGCCATAAGACTGAAAGCACTCCTTTCGAGTGTGTAAAGGTCAACACTAGTGTATGCTGGAGAGGGGAATGTTGATCTCTCCTACTCTGAGATCCTGTGTCAAAGTGTCACTGACTGACCTTGAAGAAAAGTAAGTGAAATCTACTTCAAGTCTTGAGACATGCGTTGTTAGTATTCAGTCCTTACGTTTCCACAGGATAACTTTATACCAGTACTTAGTTAAGGTAATTTGTGATAAAGAATGATCGTGTAAATACTTTGGAGTAGATGACTCTCAACATTAACATGTTGATTGTACTGAAGAAGCTGATTACACCACCTGAGTATTTGACAACTTTGAAACGTTATTTCCTGTCACGTGTTTTGCACTTTCTTATTGCCTCACACCCCTCATTGAATTCACTCGAAATCTGAGTTCAGAAAATAAACTGAAGACAGAGAAAATAAAGAAAACACATTTATGTTCGTCTCCATACATCGGCCGAGACCTCACGCTTTCCTGAAAAGGTCAGAGGGCAAAGGTGAGGAGTTGTCCAGCCAGAATCCCGGCCACTCTTCGACAAATCAGGTTCTGTATCTTCCACAGACGCTGGGACACTGTCGTCTGCTGCAACTGACACAAAACAACAGCAAGAATCTATGCAGCTGTGGCGGGCTGGGCCGGACTGTGGCTGTGGATTGGCGTGGGGGGGGGGGGGGGGGGGGGGGGGGGGGGGTCAGAATGAGCGGCGTTGGTACGATGTCACTGAGCTGGCACAGAAGATGGGTTTCGGATTCGTATGGTTTATTCACATAGGCCTAGGCCCTGATGAAGGGGTATGGATATAATACATTGGAGACATATATATGCGACATGTAACAAAGTAGATCAAATTAAGACAAAATCATTTGTTACTTTTAAGAGGTAGCCATTTCTCTAGTTTTAAACGCCTTATACA
>JADBJO010005710.1:52635-55135 GCA_016801955.1 Conus betulinus | reverse complement strand
AGCTTAGATCTGATGTACAGCACGTTACGCATCAGTTTTTACAATAACAGCCAGAATCTTTGACTGCAATATATTGTAAAAGACCCCTCACATTCTAATTACCATTGTGGGACTTCAGAATTTAAGTGGAGAGAGTGAGATTGAAAACGAGGAATGTTAAAAAAAAAGGGTGGGTGGGGTGGGGTGGGGGGGGGGGGGGGGGGGGGGGGGGACTGAAAGTGAACAGCTATTGAAAAGATTTCTACAGCAGGGAAGAGAATTAGTGTGTGATGATACAGTAGCTGACAAACTCCTGTTCAAAGGAAAAGGCATTATCTGATAGATCTAAACAACTGAAGGAAAAATGTGGTTTAACACATATTTTTAAAGTTATTTACATACTACGGTAATGTGTGTGAACAGACGTATGTAGGCTATGTGCATATGTATATCATGTACTCTGTGCCGTGCGTATGTGTGTACATGTACATAATATGGTCAAACCTGTCAAATGTCTACCTGAGGGTGAAAACACTCTCTTATTTATGGAGGCCACGGTCATCCTAGTGGATAAGGCGCTGAACTGATGATCGAAATGTCGGTGGTTCGACCCCGGTTGGTCTTAGAAATTTTCTTGTGGAATTTTTCCTGTTAAAATGACCATAGCTTAGCCCCGATGTCCACCCTGCCCTGCTGGTGTCAGGTTAAGACGATCCAGCCGTCTGCAGATCCTTGATTTGGGCGTGGACGTTAAACAAAACTCAGGCAAACAAACAGCAAACACAGTGTGAAGAAACCCTTTAAAATATTTATCAAACTGGGAACCCTGATTACTATCTCAAGTAAAATTTGAAACTAAATTAGTCTTTCACGTTTAATGATTGCAGGATAATCAGCAATATCAAGCTGCCCCATCGAATTTAGCAGATGGCGAAGTGCAGATGCAGTCTCCAGCTCATGTTGATGGTGAAGTACATAGCCAGTACTTGGCCACGAAAAAGTGGGAAAATATTCACAGATACTGGAGTCCAGAGTTCTGCCAACCATGGTCATGTTTTACGCCACCGTGGAGTGATGGCAGATTTCCGTCAACACAAACGCAGCAAAGGTAAACAGACTAAATGCATCTGGCAATGTGATAAGGCTTTTCCAATTCTATGTACCTGGCAATTTGATCACGCTTCCTACTTCCATTTATCTCTTTCACAGATCTGTTAGATATACTACACACTGACCATGATACATTCCTCATTTTTAACCCATCCTACTCTTCTTTTTGACTAATAATGCAGAAACTACACATTTGTGGTGTAAAATTTCACTTAGTGCTATTGCTACACATTTGGGGCTTCAGTTCAGTAAAAAAAAAATAAAATAAAAAAATAAAATAAAATAAAATAAATACACATTTGAATAGCACATAATACACGTTGGATCAAACAAGAGTAAACAGGTCTGCTTTCAAATGATAGACTTGTGTATTGTATAAAATTTGTTACTTTTCTAACTTTGATTTAGTAAATTTGGAACTCGACTCGTAGCTGGGAGCATTTGCCATTATCTCCTCGAGGTGTCGGCATTTATACGTCACTTGCGGACTCCCGACTCTCGTCTCTTTCCGTACTGTGCTCGGCAATCTCCGTGGCGAGTCACGACTTGGCTACTTGCCCGACCCGAAACACGGATAGCAGCGAGTTCCAGAAGAAAAGTAACACGTAGGCCTACATCGAAACACGCTCGATCATACTTTTGAACAACCCAAACAGGCTATTTATGGGTGAGGACCCCTTTAATAAGCAAGGGGCCCCAAAAACTCCAGTTGCGCCCCTTGTGATACTCGTAATTCGCGTGCCGTTACCCCCCACCCCCCCCCCCCGCCTTCCCTCCACTCTCCTCCAGTGAGCGGTGCGCGCTAGTGACCTGCCGCACCACTCTCTCATTTCCAGGGTAACCAGACTGCTTCGACCTGTGCCAGCTGAGGCACCGGAACGAGTTGTGCTCTTTACATGTTTTAGACGAGTTAACTCAAAACAACAACAACAACAACAAAGAACAATACCCCCCCCCCCCCAAAAAAAAAAAAAAAAAAAAAAAAAAAGCAAACAAAAAAAAAACCCCAACAACAAACAAACCAAAAACCAACAACAAAACCAAACAAGAAGTAGAGTAACTCTTGCGCGCATGATAAGGTAACTCCAAAACTGGACAGAACCGACCAAGCGAAGTTACACCTAAACCCAGTGTGTTTCTCATAACGGTAACAGTGCCACACCGCCCATTTCTGGAACGCTGCGCGCGCACATCTTGTCCCGGTAAGTTTCCGATGCTAGGCTACTGTGCATTATTTATTTTTTACAGACAATGATCCAGTGTCACCGACAGGGCAAAGCGTGATAGAAATGAACATCATGTTCACAGTTCCCTCTCGCAATGTTGACCTGCGGGCAGCCTGCATTAAATTACGTGCAAGAAAATTCGTTGGTTCGCCTACACATTATTATCCAAATCACACCAATACAAT
>JADBJO010005710.1:42500-47500 GCA_016801955.1 Conus betulinus | reverse complement strand
GGCTCTCTACTGACAACCAAGGGCAAAATGTCTGGCTCTACTGACAACCAAAGGCAAAGTGTCTGGCTCTACTGACAACCAAAAAGGGAAAATACCTGGCTCTACAGACAACCAAAAGGAAAATATCTGGCTCTACAGACAACCAAAAGGAAAATACCTGGCTCTAAAGACAACCAAAAGGACAGAGGAAACACAGACAGGACGGTGGTCAAATGGACATCCTCGACGGCTGTGACGGAAGGTGAAGACTAGCATCGTCCTCAACTTTCTGCAATAGAAAATCGGTCATCAGAGGAAAGATGCTCAGACGATTCGTTGGGTGAAGAAATAACAGTTCTGTAATGAACTCTGGAAAAGATAGTGAAGAAACAACCCTCGGACATACACCATTACTGAAAAAAAGTGACATATACAAAAAAAGAAAGAAGAAAAAAAAAAACGCTACCTGTGAACAGTCTGGTACAGTTGTGATCAGGGTAATACCTTTTCTCTTTTTTCTTTTTTGACACCTCCTGTCCCTCCCTTCTTCCTTTCCTCCCTTCCGAACCCATACCACCTTGCCCGACCTGATCCTCGCCTTCTTTGATTTACACCGCCCCCCGCGCGCCTCGACCCCGCCTTGCTGTTCCTGCTACATTATTACCTAAATTATCAGCTGAATTATCAGCATGACCGCCCGTGTCCTCCCTTTGCCCTCTCCGTCCTGCTCCTACAGCCTTTCGCCCCCTCCTCTCTTTCATCACCCCCCCCCCCCCCCCACCCCACCCCCACCCCCAACATGCGACGACCACAGTCTTCGGCTTGAAAACATTTGCAAATTTATAGGGCCCCCCCCCCCCCCGCCCCCCCCCCCCCCCCCCCCCCCCCCCCCCCCCCCCCCCCCCCCCCCCCCCCCCCCCCCCCCCCCCCCCCGCTAAATCAATCTTCTATGTTGTGACAACCACATTCCCTAAGACCCTTTCCCCATCTGCACACTCCCGTCTGTAGGGAGAGACCCGTGGTGCACGTGACTGTAGGGAGAGACCCGCGGTGCATCTGTACGGAGAGACCCGTGGTGCACGTGACTGTACGGAGAGACCCGTGATGCACGTGAGCAGAGAGACCGCGGTGCATCTGTAGGGAGAGACCCGTGGTGCACGTGACTGTAGGCAGAGACCCGCGGTGCATCTGTACGGAGAGACCCGTGATGCACGTGACTGAAGGGAGAGACCCGCGGTGCATCTGTAGAGACCCCGCGGTGCATCTGTACGGAGAGACCCGTGGTGCACGTGACTGTAGGCAGAGACCCGCGGTGCATCTGTACGGAGAGACCCGTGGTGCACGTGACTGTAGGCAGAGACCCGCGGTGCATCTGTACGGAGAGACCCGTGGTGCACGTGACTGTAGGCAGAGACCCGCGGTGCATCTGTACGGAGAGACCCGCGGTGAGGGGGGATGAGAGAGAGAGGGGTGTGTGTGTGTTACAGTATTTGATTGATATAGGTGTATGGATGGATTAGCTAGTTCGAATTTAAATGCAAGCTTACATAAAGGTATATTTGAATGAATATGTCCGTATTGTCTAAAATGATAACTGCTAGATATAGAGGTTTGTCTGGAAGTAGATAAGAACTCGAGTACGTGCAAGCTGCATGTGCCCGTACGTATGTGCACATAGTTTCTCTCCTTTTCCCCTTTTTTCCTCATGTGTGTATGTAGGGGATTTTATATGCATCTTTAATCCTTATAATGTTCCGGGTCTAAAACACTGCTTGCGTCAGAAACGGCAGTTACACGCAATGCGAAAAAGGGGCAAAAGGTAAGATAGTATTGTAGAAAACTGGTGCATTGTGTTCAATTTTTGCAACCGTGTCAGAGTGACGGAAGCGTAATGGATGAAAGATACGGTAGCGAGAATGGTAAAAAAAAAAAAAAAAAAATATCAGTTTTTGTGTGTGTTGTTTTTAATCACAGGATGCAGAATGCCGATGATTCTAGTGTACTTCTGTAGGTGGCAGGTTTAAGTGTGATCATTGACTGTCCACTGCTGGGAATATGAGATGAATAAAATCACTGTTGTAGCTCTGAACTGTCAAGGTTTGGAGGACTAAAAAAAAAAAAAAAAAAAAAAAAAGAAAAAAGAAAAGACGTCTTCCTCAATCTACAGCAAAGAAACTGTAATGTATACTTCATACATGACCCGCAGTTTGACCCTAAACGTGATAAACACTGCTATGGAATATGGGGGGGGGGGGGGGGGGGGGGGGGGTTAACTTCCTTCTTTTATTCAAATACTACTAATTCAAGAGGTGCGGCTATATTTGTTAATAACATTTTGAATTCAAAATAAACGTCACATGTAGCGATACCCCTGGCAATTTTCTAATGCTACAAGTTCATACACATGACGTAGATTTAGTCTTTGTAACTATATATGGACCTTCTCCTTATAGCGATAATCCTGATTTTGATGAACAAGTAATTAAAGCAATCAAAGAATTAAACTGCGCTAATCTTATTATAGCAGGAGACTGTAATTTAGCGTTAAGCCCCAAAAAACTGGATTATTGTAATTACAAACATGATAATAATGTAAAGGCCAACGAAAAAATAGGGGAGATGATAGATGACAATTTCTTGGTAGATGTTTGGAGAGAAAACAATCCGCAAATACAGCTGTTCACTAGGAGAAGAAGTAACCCATTACAGCAGAGCAGACTAGACTTTTTTTCTTTACTTTGAGAATGTATGCTGCTATATTACCTCGGCAGATATTTTGCAAGGACATCGAACTGATCATTCATTAATAACATTGGAAATGGCTTTTGGAGATGAAAAAAAGAGAAGAAAAATACAGTCTGGAAATTAAATTGTTCATTATTAAAGGACCAGGAATACATTAACGATATAAATGATAGAAAACGGTCCAAAGAAAGAAATGGAAAGGTTAGAAAAACAACCAATTAAAAACAATCAATTGGTCCAAGAATATAGAAAATAAAAATGGAAAATTAAGAGAAATTCGGCAAAAGAAAATGGAAGGTGTTTTAATACGGTCCAAAGCTAGATGGGTCGTCAAAGGTGTAAAAAAAAACAAAAAAAAAAAACCCACGAAATATTTTTGGGGTTTGAAAACAGAAAATATAAAAGTAAACAAATGACAAAAATTGTGCGGACAGATGGTATCCTGTTAGACAAGACAAATGCTATTGCCTATGAAATAAAATCTATTTACGAAAAGCTATATGAAAAAAAGACACAATCAACTGTAAGACAGATGAAATGATACAAAGCATACCCTCATTGTCTGAAGATAAAGCTAAATGCTTAAAAGGTAAAAATAACGCTTGAAGAAGCCACACAGCGAAAAGCTTAGAAGGTTAAGAAGACACACAGTCTTTGAATAAATTGAATAACGGCAACGGTCCAAGGTCAGATGGGTTTTACGTGTTTTTTCGAGGGTTTTTTCTTTCTTTTTTTCGGAAAAGAATTTGCGAGCTGGTCGTGAGGTCCCTAAACGAAGGTTTCCTCAAAGGAGAAATGCCTCAAACACAAAAAAGGAGGGGATCATTATATGTCTCCCAAAAAGATGATAAACAGAGAGAATATCTAAGAAAAAAGAACTGGAGACTTACTTCTCTTTTAAATGTAGTGTACACAATCGCAACAACATGTATTTCTATGAGATTAAAGAAGGTTCTTCCAAAGCTTAGTAGCAAAGGTCAATGGGGTTGATGAGTGATAGATACATGGGTAATAGCATAAGATTAACATATGATAGTATCTATTCCTGCATAGTACAGAAAACTGCCGGACTATTGTTGGGTACAGATTTTGAAAAGGCGTTCATTCTCTTGACTAGGTTTTATTTAGAAAGAGAAGGGGGGTAGTTACCGCTAATAAGATTAGCGCAGTTTAATTCTTTGATTGCCTTAATTACTTGTTCATCAAAGACAGACTGAAAAAGTTGTTTGAAAAACAGCATTAAACTCAGGTGTATTCAACTTAGAGTTCTCCACCGTATACTGACGACAAATGTGGATTTGAGAGAAAATGAGAGTTATGCAGAGCAAAACTGTAGTTTGTTCTTGAGTGGAAAGGACAATTTCAAGCATGGTATGTGGGAATGTGTTCACACACTGAATTTCTGGACAGAGTTTCAAAAACCATTTTAAAGCACAATGCTGCAATACAGATAAAGTAAATTTGAACGAACGCCTCATCATTCTTGGTACTTATCAAAACTTTAAGAGTTACCCTGTTCTATTGCATTTCTATTTTTTTGTGCGCAAAATTTTTGTTGATATCAATGCGGACTGGACAAAACAATACCTAAACTCAATCCAGAAAAAAAAATGAAACTAAGATATCAGATAGAGCTACTTAACCTTAAACTGTTCGTGAAATCTGATCAACATGAAACTGACCGGGCCTGCTGGAAATCCAGAATAGAACCTAAATTATTACTTTATATTGTTCATCAAAGCTGTGTTTCACATGTCCAGGCACTTTGCCTAGTCGTTACCATAATGATGGAAGAATTGATAACCTGCACTGCCCCCCCCCCCCCCCCCCCCCCCCCCCCCCCCCCCCCCCCTTAATTGTTCAACATATCCAGGCACTACCTCTTAAACCATATTTCCACTATCATTAGTATGATACATACCCCAAACCTTGTTGTTGTCATATATTCTGATTCATACGTAGAGGAACAGAGAATGTACAACTGGATATCAAACAAAAAAACAACGAGTAAAATAGATACGTCTGCCTCGGAGAATGAGATTGAGAAAGAGAAGAAGAGAGTGAGAGAGCCTGAGATAGAACGAGAATGGATTGGGAGGAGGGGAGGGATTGGTTTTAGAAAAATGAAGAATGAGACAGAAAAGATACAATCAGTAAACTATACGACGACCGAATATTTATTTCTAATCATAGTGCGTGTATTGTTTCCTTCCTAATCTTTCTTTTGTTGTTTAAAGGTTTTTCTTTCTGAAAATAAGTACCTTTGTAGAGATCAT
>JADBJO010005710.1:32500-37500 GCA_016801955.1 Conus betulinus | reverse complement strand
ACATTGTAGGCCTGTGTGCTTGTGGTGAGAGTGCACGTGTGTGTCTACATGTATGTGTGTGGGTGGGTGAGCACGGGCCCCTGTGTGAGTGTGCCTGTTTATGCGGTGCATGGGTGCATGTGCGTGCGTGCATGCGTGTATGTGTGTGTGTGTGTGTGTGTGTGTGTGTGTGTGTGTGTGTGTGCGCGCGCGCGCGCACGCGCATGTGTGTGTATGCGTGCGCGCGTGCGTGTGCGCGCACGTGTGTGTGTGTGCGTGCGTGGGCGCGCGCGCGCGCGCGTGTGTTGTTGTTGGCGGTGGTGGTGGTGGTGGTTGTTGTTGTTGTTGTGATTTTATTCGTCGTTTGTTTGTTTGTTTGTAATAGGTCTACTGAATCGTTAAGGATCAAGGACAAGGTTAAATTAGATTCGGGTTATTGTTTGGATCAGGTTAGGGTTTAAGCCAGAGTCAGCTTTTTTTTTTTTTTTGTAATGCTGATCGATGAGAATGAGGATGATTTAGATGATGCTACGGATTTCCATTCCGGTCTGAGACTACATGACAGGGCTGTACTCTACACTTCCTTTCATAATATATCCCGGCGTCAACCAGGCCCGATAGATACAGGCACCTGCAGTGTTGGTCAGGAAATTTGAGCAACACTCTCAGAAACGCATCCATTAAGTGGATGAAACTCGACTGTGTGATCCCACTCTTCCCAAATGAGCCCGTAGCAAACTCAACTCTGGGTAGGAGCCGGTCGGAGCAGAAAAAATCCCACATGACTCTGATGGGAATTGCACCCACGACCTCCCAGCCGGGAGTTCGCGACGCTAACCACTTCGCCACGGCGCCTGGTCAGAGTTATCTTTCTGCAGATGCACAGAAGATAGAATTTCATGCAATCGATTGCTATGACAAACTGACATTTTTCATACACTTAACCCAGCAGATACTAAGAGGTTAGAATTTTATGCCACTGATTGATACGACAAACGGACCAATCAGACACATAGTTCAGCAGGTGCAGAGAAGAGGGAATTTCGTGCAATCGATCAATATGACCAGCTGACATTTTTCATAAATATAGTGACCAAGAAGAAGAAGTAGAAGAAGAAGAAGAAGAAGAACCAATTCTAGGCTTCTTTAAACAACAACAACTGACTGACTGAAACCAATTTGTTGTCAGATTAACTCAAAGTTGTACTGACATACAACAACAACATCAACAACAACGACAACAACAACAACTTCCAAAGTTATCAAGTTGTCTGTAAGTCAGTGAAACAAAAAAGCGGTGATGTGGAGCTAGACACCTCAAACATACAGATCTGAAACAAGAAACGAGGCATATCAGACTAAATCTGTTTGTAAATTCTTTTCTTTCTGTCTATCTGCTTCTCTTTCTTCTTTCTTTCTTTCTTTCTCTGTGTACCTGTCTGTCTGTCTTTCTGTCTGTCTTTTGTTCTTTCTTTCTTTCGTTCTTTCTTTCTTCATCCTTTCTTTTCGCTAATCTTTCCTTCTCCTCCCTCCTTCTTCCTCTCCTCCTCCTCTCCTCCTCTTCTTCTCTTCCTCCTCCTCCTCCTCCTTCCTCTTCCTCTCATCCTCTTCTTCTTCTTCTCCTCCTCTCTCCTCCTCCTCTTCTTCTTCTTCTTCTTCTTCTTCTTCTTCTTCTTCTTCTTCTTCTTCTCCTCCTCTCCTCTTCTCTCTTCTTCTTCCTTCTTCTTCCTCTCCTCTCTCTCTCTTCTTCTTCTTCTTTTCTTCTTCTTTCTTCTTCTCTTCTTCTTCTTTTCTCCTCCTCTTCCTTCCTCCTCTTCTTCTCTTCTTCTTCTTCTTCTTTCTTCTTCCTCTTCTTCTTCTTGTCCTCTGTTCCCTCCTCGTTGTTGTTCTTCTTCTTCTTGTTGTTGTTCTTCTCTTCTTCTTCTTCTTTCTTTCTTCTTCTCCTTCTTCCTTCCTCTTCTTCTTCTTCTTCTCTCTTCTTCTTCTCTTCTTCTTCTTCTTCTTCTTTCTTCTTTCTCCTCCCTCCTCCTCCTCTCCTCTTCTCTTCTTCTTCTGGTGCCTTTGTCTTTACCCAAAATCATTGACGGGTGTGAGGTGTCTTTGTGTTTCCATAATTTACCAAACGGGGAACATGGGCTTTGGAATCTTTAAAGTGCATACCGTTCTGATCTCCCTTAAACGGTGGAACATCCAACACTGACTGGTCCCACGGGAACTCTCTCGCGTGGTCCTCTCTTCGTTCGGTGCTCCGTGAGTTCGAACCTTGGAGTCTCATACTGAAAGATTCGGGTTTAAATTACTCATCCGTCGAAGCAGCAATCCCTCTTATCCTTTCAGCTGAAGGGCAATAGCAAGTCAGTATAAAACAAAATCCCAACCCTTTCCGCGAGTACGATTGTACAGCTTCAGCTTAACCTCAACATGAACTTGTAAATAATGTCTGTTACTGCTTTTCTTATCAAATAATGTCTGTTACTGCTTGACATTAGAATGAGCTTGTGAATAATGTCTGCTATTGCTTTTCGCTGTAATAATATCTGTCTGTTCCTGCTTTTTCGCTGCAAATAATATCTGTTCATCAAAATGAACTTGCAATATGTAATGTCTGTTGCTGATTTTGGCTGCAATAATATCTGCCTGTTGCTGCTTTTCGATGTAGATAATGTCTGTTGCTGTTGGACATCAAAATGAACTTGTAAATGATGTCTGTTGCTGCTTTTCGCTGTAGTAATATCTGTCTGTTGTTGCTTTTCGCTGTAGTAATATCTGTCTGTTGTTGCTTTTCGCTGTAGTAATAATATCTGTCTGTTGTTGCTTTTCGCTGTAAATAATGCCTGTTGCTGCTTTTCGCTGTAGTAATATCTGTCTGTTGTTGCTTTTCGCTGTAAATGATGTCTGTTGCTGCTTTTCGCTGTAGTAATATCTGTCTGTTGCTGCTTTTCGCTGTAAATGATGTCTGTTGCTGCTGCTTTTCGCTGTAAATGATGTCTGTTGCTGCTTTTCGCTGTAAATAATGTCTGTTGCTGCTTTTCGCTGTAAATAATGTCTGTTGCTGCTTTTTCGCTGTAGTAATATCTGTCTGTTGCTGCTTTTCGCTGTAAATGATGTCTGTTGCTGCTTTTTTCGCTGTAAATGATGTCTGTTGCTGCTTTTCGCTGTAAATGATGTCTGTTGCTGCTTTTCGCTGTAAATGATGTCTGTTGCTGCTTTTCGCTGTAATAATGCCTGTTGCTGCTTTGCTGCTTTTCGCTGTAGTAATATCTTGTCTGTTGCTGCTTTTCGCTGTAAATAATGTCTGTTGCTGCTTTTCGCTGTAAATAATGTCAGATGCTGCTTTTCACGGGTTCTTCACCAGCCTGAAGAACATACCTACGAACATTCTTTCCAATTCTGATTTTCGATCCGAAAACCAAACAAGATGCATCAAAACAACTGTAAGGTGAGTAAACGGATTCGACCATGGAAAATCCCTATGTCGTCAGCTAGCCTTGACTACAACGAAAACTGGCCTTACAAGGTGCGACTTTGGACCAGGTGGACCATAACCATTTCCGTCTGATCTGCAAGAAATGAGAAATGCAGTGTCATGCTTTGTATGCTGCAGTTCGTAATGCATGAAGATCAGAGCGAAAAAAAATGCACCCGATGCGCAGGCTTCCAAGGGTGGTGCAGGATTGTTCACAGTTAGTTTGTTTGGCAATGGAAGGCAGTACTTCTCTGGGTCCCACCCGCACCCTCGGGTGTATCTTTTTCTCGTTTGCCTTTTGGCGGACTCTGGGGAAAGGTCCAGTGACAGAGACGAAAGACCCACTGACCACATGGTCCTGTTAACAGCAGGAAAGACTGTGACCTGGGATTCTCTTCAGAGAGCACGGAAGACCTCATGGGCGAAAGCTTGGATGTGTCTGGAGTTGTACTGTCTTCACCTGTCAGCGGAACAGCAACGAGTGGGGCTGCGGGATGCACACGGCAGTTGCTTGACGGTAGCGTTTTTCGCCAGTGGGCTCTACAGTCATAAAATACGGGTTGGTACACCAGCGGAGATCCTGTTGCTTCACATCCAGTGGCTATTACATGACTGCATGTGCCAGGAAGCAGTTATGTCCCTTGACGTCTTAACGAAATGCTCTAAGCGTGCCTGCACCTTATGTGAACACAGCGAAGGCTTCCAAGGGTGGTGCAGGATTGCTCCCAGCTGGTTTGTTCGGCAGTTGAGGACAGTGCTTCTCTCTGGGTCCCACCCACACCTTTGGGTGTATCGTTTTTCTTCAGTGTGGTACAAAACAATAAATACAATGCAATAATTACAAAACTTGTTCAGCACAGTACATGCAGTATAAAAAGGAGCAATAAAGTACAATAAATGCAATACAGCATTACGCTGAATTTAATACACATTATTCAATTTCGTACAATACAATACCGTGCAATTCAGACCAGTCTTTCCTGCTTCTGCCATCTCAAGAACTGTCTTATTGGAGACATGCTGTTGCCATCGGATCTTGAACATCCTCCTTAGACCCTTGGTCTGGAAGGTGTCAAGCTTTTCTTCCTCTCCTTCAGTCAGTTTCCAAGTGTGTCGCATCCATAGAGTAGGACGGACAAGACAAGGCTCTTGAAAAGGGAAGCTTTAGTCTTTCTGCCTATGTCGCTGGCTTGCCAGATGTTTGATAGCCGCTTCATCTGTGCGCTGGCCAAGGCTGCTCTCTTCTTGACATCAGCTGCGCCTCCACCGTCCTTTGTCACACTTGCACCCAGACATGTGAAGCTCTCCACCTCCTCTACTTCGCTTCCTCCAACTTTCAGCTTATCGTCACTCCTGCTGTTGGCTTTCATGGCTTTGCACTTCTTGGCATTCAGCTTCAGTCCAACTTTGGCTGCATTGTCTTCAAGTTTTGCTGTTTTGGTCTGAAGGTGGTTCATTGTTGAGGATAGGAGGGCGAGGTCATCCGCAAAGTCCAGGTCCTCCAACATGGTTGTGAAGTTCTATCCTATCCCGGTTCTCTCATCCTCTATGGTTT
>JADBJO010005710.1:0-27500 GCA_016801955.1 Conus betulinus | reverse complement strand
GTTAGGCAGGTACTCAAGGTCTGACCAGCGCATTGGACTGAGACGTAGGTCAGACATCTGCTAAGTCGTAGCCACAAGACTCTCTTCTTAAACTCTCTTATCTTAGTTGTTAATTCGTTTATCCTTCAGCTTTAAATCATGTGCAGTGTGTTTTTAAAAGTGAACGGATGCAGTGTAGAGTATATGGACTAGCCCGCTCGCAGTGACGCCTCCTTGATGAAACTTAAACTACTTGGCCATCTCATAATGACGACTCGACTTTGACCGTCTCACACATGAGTACTAAATGTTGACCATCTTACAATGAGACTCTGACTTTGAACGTCTCACAAATGACCGCTTGACTCTGGCCACCTCACAACGACTCCCTGACTTTGACCATCTCATGGGTCACTCTCTGATCTAGCTTATCTCCGGGTGTCCCTGACAAAGACAGTTTCGGCAAAACAGAGGGAGGGAGGGAGAGGGAGAGGTCGACACGGTACTGATCCGAGACAGCGAGAGAGAGAGAGAGAGGGGGGAGAGAGAGAGAGGGGAGAGAGAGAGAGAGGGGAGAGAGAGAGAGAGAGAGAGAGAGAGAGAGAGAGGAGAGAGAGAGAGAGAGAGAAGAGAGAGAGAGAGAGAGAGCCACAGAAATCAGACTTGTTACATATAAACACCAAAGCAGTTCATAGCCATTTGTTTAAAAAGTATATTCTAAAATGACATTTTAACCATTATATATTTGTTTCCTTTTGTTCCATATTTCATGCACATAATTACGTTGTCATGGAAGGGACAACAAAGACAACGAACAAAGAGCCTTCCACATTTAGAAAAAAATACATTCAATTTAAAACTTGCATTGAAAAAGTGAAAAAGATACATCAAACACACAACCTAACACAAATATTCCATCAAATATAAAATGCATTCAATTTAAAAGCAAACCTGAAAAAAAAGATTAACTTCATAATATAACACAACAATTTCATTCTGAAGATGAACTAAAACATTGAGCCAAAACTGTATTCATTTTGCATTTTAGATTTTTTTTTTAAAATGTCTTTTTTTTCTCCCAAGAAAAAAAATGTTCAAAATTAACCATAAGTGCTCACAATCAGTGTCTAAAGATCGTAAGCAAGCTGAAGGAAGGTGTTACACTTCTAATGGATGGTGTTTCTGCGCATGTGTGTGTGTGTGTGTGTGTGTGTGTGTGTGTGTGTGTGTGTGTGTGTGAATAATGGGACCGTTTCTATAGGTTCACGTGCTCTCGGTGCCATGTTCTTGGTGAAAAAATGTACTGACATTTTAGTTATTTGTGCAAATTGACACATTTCTTTCGATCAGATTTAATTTCACTCCTTATCATAACAAATGTCAAAGTCGTTTCATGTGGAATCTAATTCCTTTCTAAAGGGAACAGACCTAATCGTCGAACCTTTAAAAGATATTCCTCTCCTTTGATATGTTCCAGAGGAGTCACCTCAAACATCATTTTCTTTTTGTCTTCTGGTTGTTGTCTCTCTGTCACCTTCTGTACCGCTCCTATGGCCATTATTCCGCACGCTTTTTAACTCCAGCTCCACGTCCATAGTCATACCCCAGCCTGTCCTGCCGCAGCCTCGGCACTGGCAAAACCACAGGGAGCAGTCAATGTCATGTTGTCACGAGGCAACCCACCATAGGAGACGCTGCACTGCTGCCGAGTCGCTTTGATGACGTTCACCGGTGCCTGTTCTGATCCAACATCTGCAAGACACCCGCCACTGAGCCCTCTGCTGACGACAACAATCGCTTGGTCATGAGCAAGCGGCGTCTCTGGAAGGCGCCACTACATCTGTCCACCGATGCCGACCTCCACCCGAATTCGCTACGGGCATAATGATGCGAGGGGAAATCGAAACGGAGGTGACCATGAGATCACGGCATAAAGGGGAACAAAATAGGAGACCTTTCTTTTCAAAACGCTGATCGATGAGGACGAGGTTGATGAAGATAATGCTGTGGGGAGTTCCATCCCAGTGGGAGACTATAATGACTGGGCGGTCTTCCACACTTTCATTCATAATAAATCTCAGCGTCAACCAGGCCCGAGAGCTACAGATACCTGCAGCGTTAGGAAATTTGAGCAATACTCTCAGAGGTACATTCGTTAGATGGATGAAGCTCGACAGCATGGTTCCAGTCTCTTCGACTGAGCCCGTAGCAAACTCAGCTGTGGGTAGGTGATAGTTCCGGGCTGAAAAATCCCACAAATGTGATAGGAATCGAACCGGAATCCGCGACGCTAACCACTGCGTCTGGTAAACACCTCTGAGATACCGTGCTTTCTGCTGGATGGCATTTGGTAATCCCACATTAATCAGACTAAGATACCGTGCTTTCTGCTGGATGGCATTTGGTAATCCCACATTAATCAGACTGTCCTTTTTTGTTTGTTTGTTTGTTTTCAGCGAGACGCTGGCATAAAAAACTACCGACAACACCGGACAGGTACTAATCCCACTCTGTAACCTTGGATCTAGCCACCGTCTCTCAGGAACTTAAGAATCTTAGGTTCTGTGTGTGTGTGTGTGTGTGTGAGAGAGAGAGAGAGAGAGAGAGAGAGAGAGAGAGAGAGAGAGAGAGAGAGAGAGAGAGAGAGACAGACAGACAGACAGACAGACAGACAGACAGACAGATTGACAGACAGACAGAGAGAGAGAGAGAGGGAGAGAGAGTTTTCTTTAATCCTTGTTAGCTGTCAATTTAGCAGACACTAGATTGAAATGACTTCTCTACTGTTATAACTAAAAATGTTGATTATATTTCTTCACATTATTTGCTTAAACAAAGGTTGAATATAAAAAGTTAAAAACACCTGAAGCAATCGGTTTTTTTAACCTGTGATCTTGATTTTCAAAATCTAAAACCGCTCGAAAAAGAGGTATGTTGATACTATTTACACATTGATCTGAACTACGAAGTAATCTAAACATTGGAATAAACTTTTGAAAATGTGGAACCACTTCAATATATCTATACGTACTAACCAATCATAAAATAGGGAACATCACGTGGAACATTAACATATTAGATGAACCCCATCATTCGAAACATACGTTTCAAGTATAAAAATGGATTTTTGAAAATGTCTAAAGTAAAAACAGGAAATTGATCTGCACTCAATTGATGGAAACCCTTTTCAATGCAAAATCTTATCTTAGAACACAATGAACACCGTAAATGATTCAGCGCTGGTGATACACACAGAGAAAATGTCAATCTTGAGTAAAAAACCAAAAACGTAAATGTACAAATCTAAGCATTTACAAAGCGTGTTATCAACAGAAAGAAAAGAAATATAAAATATGAAATATGCACTAGTTGCAAACTGAGACGACTGCAGGCGGAAATCTAAACAAATCTTAAATAAATGTTAGCGAACCGTCAAGAGAAACGTGGACAAACGAGTCACAAGACAAAACACGACGCGTTTCGACTTTTAAGATCTTCTTCAGGCAAGACACAAACAAACAGGACGATGAACATAAAAAATTGATTTTCGTTCTCCTATTTGTGTCTTGCCTGAAGAAGACCTAAGAGGTCGAAACGCGTCGTGTTTTGTCTTGTGACTCGTTTGTCCACGTTCTCTTGGCGGTTCGCTAACATTTATTTAAGATTTGAAATATGTACCCTCAAATGATTCATAAAACCATATTCTACCATTGTTCTTTCATCCTGCAGTGCAAAAACTACGTCGCATGGTCGCCAACAGGCATTATTCAATCGTCTACAATTACTCTCAATTTCCTCTCGTATTCTTTTGGTTTACTTCCATGCACTTCAAAACACTCAACTCGGCTGAAGTTGGGTGTACAATGCCAACAGCTACACATACTCCACATCGTCAGTGGATATCCTTCCCTTGCTCTCTCCCCCACCCCCCACCCCCAACCCCTCTCTCCCTCTCCTCCCAGTCCCTCCTCTAATAAAAAAAAAGGCAATAATTGCTGCCGTTTCCATATATCTCTTCATTTCAATAAATTACATCAGATTTATGTACACGCACATAACAACTAATTCTTTCCATTGAATCAATCCAATCTCTATGTACACGTGATATAATGGCGATCCGCATTTTTTACAGACTGGATATCACTTTATCGGCAGTTTACTTCTTGGTATCGCTAGAACAGAAGAGCCGGGGGGGGGGGGGGGGGGGGGGGGGGGCCCAACAATGAAACAACACAGTCAAAATAAGCAACACAAATATAAATCTGGGCTGGCTCTTTTCAATATTATCAACTACAGCTTCATAATAAACAGCTAAAGTTCTTTTTTTTTTTTCAATGGAAAGACTGTGTGAATTAAGTACAATACACTTTTGACCAAATATAAACTAACTTAAAAAGCAAAATAAGTATAAAATCGGTAAATTGTCGTTCAGTTTAACATACCGTACTTGTTCTAACATATGTGAACAATCCTTGATGATAATAGCACACACAAGAAAACTTTAATGTATAAAATGATGTCTTGCATTTCAGTCCATGTAAAATGTTGCTGCTGCAAAAATCTGAAGGGAAAAAACAGTTGATTTAGTTGTATACCGGCTACATTCTTATAAAATTACTACTAATGAGCACAATCAAGGTTCTTTGGACTCTTTCGGTTCAGTAATGGAATGTACGTAATAAGTAGAAAGGCCATCTGGACAGCTTTGCTCTTAGTACCTAAGGATTATATCTATATACTATGGCCTCCTGTCATCCGGTCTGTCCTTGGATCTTACACACTACGACGACAACAATGTAAGTTTTCCCCTCATTCCCCTTCTTAAGGACTGAATTGATTGGAGAAGGGGGTGGGGGTGGGGGTAGGGGATGATGAGAGGGGGTGGGATGACAGAATCTGTAGTGGGTGAGCATATATTCCCTGTCAAAGGCACACACGTCACTCACGGTAGATTTGTCACAAAATTCGTATGGTTGAGAGAAACTATGCTAAAAATCCAAATAATGGACTGGAAACCGCATAAATATGCTAACAAATAAAGGACATTCGTATGGTTAAAATAACTATGCTAAAAATCAAGCTAATGAACTGGTACCGCATAAATATGCAAAAAAAAAAAAATAAGGAAATTCATATGATTGAAATAACTATGCTGAAAATCAAGCAACTAAACTGGAAGCCGCATACATATGCTAAAATAGAAATAATTATCTGCAAACTGTCAACCGTCATACGTTGAAGAACAACGTTCTAATAATGCATTGCTTTGTTTCATGGTCAGTTTTCTTCAGTAGTTCAAAGTGAATATTCAACCTTATGTGTAAAACTTATATTGGACCCGACGTGGGATAGCTTTCTTGGGAAATAAAGCACTCTAACATAATACGAATCGTATATAAATCTTATCACTCAATCATTACATCCATGACATATGCAAGAAGGAGATATAAAGTTTCTTCTACTTGTCAATTTGATTGAAGCCTCTTTTGACAGGTGGCCAGTAATGAATGGTGGGAAGCTGATGACACAAATGCCTACTAATAAACGTTGAAAGAGATTCCAGGAGGTCATTTAATTCATTTTAATCTTCATTTTCTCTCAGTAATCAACTTCATCATCATTTCACCATTATGGGGCACAATCTCCGAATTCTCGTTTCAACCATACACTTAAAAAAAATTCCTCGCAGAGCTAGCTCGTATTCCTATTCCAGGATTTCATCTGCCACTGGAAGCAAAACAAAAGTGGAGAAGGATTCGAGGCTGATAGGAAAAATAAAAAATATAATGCCAAAGTTCAGTGAAACATCACACCGGCTCAACGACACGGCGACGCAATTATGATTCCCAGGGATATCCTGCGCGCACTGCTTTAGAACAGCCGTTAATGAACGCCACAAAAGCGAGTCAATAGCAATGCAGAATCTCCTGTGTTGTTCCTCCATGAAGATCTGATGCTGAAAGCTTACCGCAAAGCGCTAGCACTGGGACTGTTCACAGAAGAAGTCTGGATATGATTGTTGAAAGAGGCGGTTGGGTGAGGTTAGGATGAGAGGCATGGGCTGTGAAGCCACTGAAAAGGTTATAAAGATAAGAGACAACAAAAAAAACAAGTTCAGGGAGACTTTGTGACCTAGTACAGCTCAGGGTAAAACAAAACAAAACTGCCAAAGTCCCACTCCAGACAAAAAAATGTTCTCTCGGCCTCAAAACACATCAGCATCTCTGAAAAAAAAACCCATATCAAAACCGAGATTTCTGGACATGTTCAGGGCATGAACGTCAGAATGTTCTATACATGAACGTCACAATGTTCTGGGCATGAGCGACATGAACGTCACAATGTTCTGGGCATGAACGACATGAACGTCACAATGTTCTGGGCATGAACGTCACAGTGTTCTCGGTATGAACGTCACAGTGTTTCTGGACATGAACGTCAGAATGTTCTGGACATGAACGTCACAATGTTCTGGGCATGAACGTCACAGTGTTCTGGGTATGAACGTCACAGTGTTCTGGACATGAACGTCAAAATGTTCTGGACATGAACGTCACAATGTTCTGGGCATGAACGTCACAGTGTTCTGGGTATGAACGTCACAGTGTTCTGGACATGAACGTCACGTTGTTCTGGGCACGAACGTCACAATGTTCTGGGCATGAACGTCACAGTGTTCTGGACATGAACGTCACAGTGTTCTGGACATGAACGTCACAGTGTTCTGGACATGAACGTCACAGTGTTCTGGACATGAACGTCATAGTGTCCTGGACATGAACGTCACAGTGTTCTGGACATGAACGTGACCGAGTCTGAATTTGTTAAAAACCGATGATGCTAGAAAGAGGAAGATGAGGTAGAAAATCTGAAGACACCAATTCCAAACGAACTCCACCGACTCGGTGAAGTGGGATCAGCAGATACTTCCTCCCGCACAAAACTGCATCATCTGTACAAGTCTCTCTGCAAGTGCTGCAGTGACGACAGATAAGTGACCGAAAGCGACGAGATGTTTGAAGTCTCGTCATAGACACTAGGCTAGTCCCAGACTCAGTGACCTGAAGAAGCTTCCAAGAGGAGACAACAATTGTCTGTAGCGCTACCCACAAAGGTGTTCGCTTGTTTTTATGTCATTCCTTAGTTTTCAGATCTATTCAAACATCTTATCCACGTAAATCTTTGTCCTCAACTGTGTTCAGATCTACGCACATAACATACATCTTTCTTCAATATTCAGTTCCATCTTGCTATCAAGATTGACACACTTTCATCAATATTAAATTTTATCTTGATAATTATAAAATGGGACATTCTTCGTCTGTGGTTAATACTCCACAGGACTGTAGTTATGGCAAGAAAAAGTTCTCTAAACGTTTTGGTTCTAATGTGGGTAATAAGACACTAATAAGACACTCATCTCTGTCGCCATTTGCAAAGTAAGTATCAGCGCTGACATGGGACCTCCTCAGGTGGAGGAGAGAAAATGTTATGTTTAGAATACAGCCTTCTCCTGTAGGGACATTTATGTGGAAACAGACACTCTTCTGAACTGTTGTTTCACGTGTACAGACATGGGTACAACAAGGTCCATTCGACACCAGGGGCTGTACTTACATGTCGTCGGTAACGGGGGGGAAGTGACCTACTTACCTCATTGTAAGCGCGAAGGTTCGTTACTTGCAGTCCATATGTCGAGAGTAACCTTTAACCTCGTGGTCTGCAGTGGGTGAGGGGTGGGTAACCTACAACGAGGATAAGGCAGGAGTCCGCCGTGGGTTAAAATCAAAACAAAGATGGCTGCCAACTTTGTGGTTTTTCACCGACGAAGGCAACTATTGCAGAGAAACCGTATTTTTACGGGACAGAACGAATCCATTGGAAACGTTCAATGATGACGAACTTTACGCAAAGTTTAAGATTTCGTCGTCACGACATCTTCCAGCTGACAGAGACACTCTCTGAGCAGACACTGAATTCAGTTTGCACAGACTGAAACATGGAACTCTGCCCCCTGCTCTACAGTGTGTCTGGCACTGCGCTTTTTTTGCTAGTGGCACATTTCAAGGTGTTGGTAGTGAAACAATCGGCGTGTCTCAGCAATCAACATCAAGAATTGTAGGGGGAGTGACGCTTGCCTTGTTGTCGCTTGCCTGTGGAAGTGAAAATGCCAGCTACGGTGAAGCAGACGACACGCTGTTTAGCAGCCACGTTGTCAACAACATTGATGGCGACGGGCATGCGCAGAAAGCTGGGGATTATTCAAGACATGCGCAGTCCCTCTTGTTATCTGACCTTCACCCTTTACTTTCTAGATACTTCATCGGTAGAAACCGAGACAAAACCCAGAGGATAAAGGTACGAAAGTAGAATGTGCTGAACCCACAAGGGTTTGTACCCAGGAGTTAATCTCGTTGTAGAAGTAAATTTACCGACGACATGTAAGTACTGCAGCAGGTTAGTTCCAATCTCTCCAGTCGTACAGCTGAAATGGCAAATACAGCAAGGTCATATACATAAAACACACGAAGGAAAAAAAAAAAAAAAAGAAAAAGAGCAACTTTGCTGATGAAGAGCTCAGACTCAATGACAAAATAGAGTTCCAGTGTTGTATATTTTCTGAATTAACACACATATAAAGTAGGTATCTCTTGAATACATTCAATTCTACGATGGATTTTCACTTCCAATACCTGTGTTTAAATTCAACCGTTATCAATCAGACAGTTGTATTCCATTTTCGGGTCTTGGTGTCAGACGGATATGTTCATCTTTACATAAACCACCAAACCCTCGCATTGTATGATGCAGTATTTCCTGTTTATTTGATCTTCGTGGCGAGTACACACACACACACACACACACACACACACACACGCGCGCGCGCGCGCGCGCGCGCGCGCGCACATGCCCGGCGCGCGGGCTTGAAGCTAGCAGCAAGAGTATTTAGAGACACCGAGAGACAGAGACAAAAACAAAGAGGGAGAGAAAAGTCAATTGGTGGGAACAACATTATGGCATCAGCAACACAAAAATTCACGCATTTCCCATTATCAATTGCAGTTTAAACGTGAAACATGTCAATCTGTTTGTTCTCTACAAAAATGATTCACTGAACATATGAAACAAACTATATTACATTATACTAACAAGCACTAGCGCACTTGTAACAGATATAAAAAAAAAAAAGTCTCTTTTGCACCGGTGTGTGTGTGTGTGTGTGTGTGTGTGTGTGTGTGTGTGTGTGTCAGAGAGAGAACGACAGAAAGACAGACAGACAGACAGGGACAGAGTACATGTGCGCGCGCGCGCGTGTGTGTGCATCTGTGTGTGTGTGTGAGTGTGTGTGTGTGTGTGTGTGTGTGTGTGTGTGTGTGTGTGTGTGAGTGAGTGAGTGAGTGAGTGAGTGTGTGTGTGTGTGTGTGTGTGTGTGTGTGTGTGTGTGTGTGTGTGTGAATCTGAGACAGTGTGTGTGTGTGTGTGTGTGTGTGTGTGTGTGTGTGTGTGTGTGTGTGTGTGTGTGTGAATATGATGCATTTCGAGCGCAAGTTAAAACGAATCAGCTGAAGTCAACCGTTCTACAGACCATTTTACAAACGAGCAAGCGACATTGTTGGCATATAATCTGGTTAGCATGGACCAAAAAAAAAAAAGTTCAACTATCATCTTCACCTGGTCATCACAGCGGCACAGTCTGAACAGAACCTGGCCAGCACAGGCCATAAAGAACAGTCAGCAGACCATAAAGAACAGTCAGCAGACCATAAAGAACAGTCAGCAGACCATAAAGAACAGTCAACAGACCATAAAGAACAGTCAGTCATCGCATCGATCCTCACGTCTTCATCACAGCACAAGGGAAACGCTCGGAGTACGTTGATCAGTGTCATTATCACAGGTCCACAATGACGTCATCAAACATGGCCGCTTTCCCCCCCCCAAACAGGAATGGGGTTCAACGGGAGTGGTCTGTCTTGATCATGGCGTTCCAAATGGTGGACGTCAACCTGGTTGAGGTTTGCGGAAGTACAATCCATTCAAATCCACGCTCATCCACCAGGCCTGAGTTCAGACATGACCACAATGCCCTATTCGGATAAGGTCAACAAAAAAAAAACAAAGTCAGGACACACCCTGTCCCGCGTGCGCATGCAGCAGCCTGATCCAAGTGGCCACGGGAATGAAGAGCTATACAGGCGACATGCTGGCGGGAGGTGGTAAAGTCGTCCAAGCGACGACGCCTCTCCGTTGCTCTGGGGGGCCTCCTCCTGGGAGCTGTTCTGCTGCTGGCGGGTACTCGGTGCTAGGGGTCGAGGGCTGAGTGATGGTGGTCATACTGGTGTGATGAGAGAAGGAATGTTGGGCTCTTCTCCTCCTCCTCCCCCAACGTGCACGGCCACCTCGTTTGTCCACGCAGCGGTAGAAGAAGAAGGCCAGAGAGAAGCAGCAGACGGAGAGGAAGTTGAAGCCCAAGCCCAGGCCCAGGACGTTGAGGCTCATGGCTCGGTTGTCGTAGTAGAAGCAGGCCCCGTCCCCATCACAGCTCTCCTGCCACACCAGACAGGTGATGTCGATGATCTTGCCCAGCAGAATGGGGCCGGGGATGGAACCTGGGGAGAAAAAGGTCATCAGGATGAGTGTGTATCTATCGATCGATCTATATCTATATATTCACTTCGTTTTATTCATAGGAGAGAGAGAGAGAGAGAGAGAGAGAGAGAAGAGAGAGAGAGAGAGAGAGAGAGAGAGAGAGAAATGAATCAAAATGCGTCTCTGTAAAGGTCAAAACCTCGATACTTATAAACAAAAATTGGAATAGGTGGGTAATGAGAGTCTCTGGCTCATTTTTGATTCGACTGGAATACTCCCTTCAGCAAATTAGCTGGAACCGGAAAAGGAACAATGCTGTTGTTTAGCAACTCTCTGAACGTTGCTAGAAGGAGCTTTTGTTTTCCTGTGATGACTTCCTCTACAAAGAAAAAATTGGGAGACAGTGACTTTGTGAAGGAAGACATAAACAGCTTGCACAAAGGCGCGAAGGACGACTTAAGCAGCTTGCACAAGGGCGTGAAGGACAACTTAAGCAGTTTGCACAGGGCGTGAAGGACGACTTAAGCAGCTTGCACAGGGCGTGAAGGACAACTTAAGCAGCTTGCACAAGGGCGTGAAGGACGATTTAAGCAGCTTGCACAGGGCGTGAAGGACGACTTAAGCAGTTTGCACAAGTGCGTGAAGTACGACTTAAGAAGCTTGCACAGGGCGTGAAGTACGACTTAAGCAGCTTGCACAAGGGCGTGAAATCTGTTTTGAGTGACAGGGACTCCCTTGTTCAGATTTCTTCAATTTTCCTTTCTTTGCCGTCTCCTCCTTTTCTTCTTTCGTCATCACCATCTTCTTCTTCCCTTTTCTATCAGCTGAGACTGCCACAGCTACTGACGCAGCGAAGCTGGTAATGTTTTTCATGCTTTGATCCACAGTCTCTCCATGAGATCCAGACCTTTTTAGTCAGTACTGAAGTTTCCAGTCAGCGCTGGTCGGGCCTGGCTGTAGTGTGGAGACTGTTGTTTCTGGTTGATCACGGTGTGTGGTCATTCTCCTGTGTTGAAACGCTCTATCCTGAACAGGTAAGCCTGGAGCGAGGGGCGACCACTCCGCTGTCCGAGCGAGTCAACCCCCTGTGTTCCTATCAGGGACACAGGCTGCACACCCAATATTAATGCGCCAAGGGGGGTAGTTGCCGCCGAGGACATTGACGAACAAAGTACAGGACAAGACACGATGCATTTCGACCGCTTGGGTCTTCTTCAAGTGAAAAAAAAAAAAAAAAAAAGGATCACATTTAACATTTAGGACAGTACAAATAAAGAACGAAGAGAGACTTATCTGATGTCCATGTGGTATGCTGTGAAGAATGGCCGACAGAAGGAAATGACAGAGGGGATTATGGAAGAGGGGAAGAGGGCTGGGGGGGGGGGGGGGGGGGGCGTGAAGGGTGAAGGGAGGGGATGAGTGAGGCGATGGGGTTGTGTGGTTAGTTAGGTGGGGTGGTGTGGTATATGTGACGGTTGTGGTTAAGGTGGATTGATAATGATGATATATGACATATATGTACATGTGTGCACATACATACACATACACACATACATATACACACACATACATATATATGGATACACACACACACACACACACACACACACACACACACATATATATATATATATATATATATACATACACATACACACACATATCCATATATATATACACATACACACACACGCACATATATACATATATATATATATATATATATATATATATATAATAATGATTAAAAGCAAATCTTAAAACCTGGGACAACAAACTTGTTTCAAGGTTCTTCCTCTCTTCAGGTCCCGTGCCAATCCCCTGCTATTGACCTCAATTGTATATATATGTTTTGAATTGTGAGTTGTAGTTCAGTTGTGTTATGGTGCAGGTGTTGTGCAAGGGGGGCCCTGTGAAGGTTGTAAGGCTTTCTTTATTAGGTATTATTGTGTGAGGGGTCCTATCAGGGTTGCTATTTTATATTTGTTGATAAAATTTCCTTTTGTGCCTGCAACTGTCTACGATTTCAAACTCTTGCGTTCAATGTTGCCATACTAGGTTTGCATAGAATCATCCACTTTTCTGTTATGCACAGATTACATCTTTTTGTGTTATTGTTGTATGCTGCTGCTTTTCTGATTATTTTCCATGTAATGTTAAAATCTGTATTTGTTTTCTTGAGATCCCATACATGTTTACTTAACTCTGTTTGGTGTTTGTATTTTTCATTCTTGAAGAGATGTTTTGTGATTGGCGTACCTAGCTTTGAATTGTTTTTCTGTAATCCCTATGTATGTCTCTTTGCCGTTTTTCGTTGTCACAGTGGCTTGGTATACGATATTATCAGAGAGACATTGGTTGTTCAGAGGGCATTGCTCTTTTGGTTGTGCAATTGCAAGTTTTCCGTTTGTCACCCTCGTTTTTGACATTGGTTTTCTTTTTGTTTGACGCATCAATTATTTTTTTTAAGATTTGGCATACAAGAATAAGATAGTTTGACAGTGTTCCTATTGAATATTTTAAAAAGTTTATGGTCTTTCTGGAACGATTCTGTTAATATTTTAAAGAATTCTTTGCCAATGTTGGTTTTCACCCTACCATCATATGGTGGGTTGTACCAGGTTATTTTCCTCTTTGTGTTCTTCTTCCTGCTTCTAGTGGTACCTTCAGGTTCGTATTTCAACTTGTAGTTGTATCCACTTTTTAACAGTGCTTCTTGGTAGTCTGTTGCTGCATCGTTGAATATTTCTTCGTTGCAGGAAAGGCTGGATAACCTCTTGTTTATCCCTTGTGGTATAGTTTTATGATTGTTGGTGGGGGTGATGCTCATGGAATTTACATATAATGGTGTATCATTAGGTTTTTGTATGGGTCTGTATTGGTTTTTTGTTTAGGTCTAATGTTACATCCAAGTAGTTGACTACTTTTTTGTTGGCTTCTATTGTAATTTTTAAGTTGTGGTTTGAAAACAATTTGCATAGTTCTTTCTTTTTATTTCTACCTCTCTAGGTGTGTTGTCCAGTGCTGCCAATCCATCGTCTCTGTATAGCCCGACTTTGTGCCCAAGTAGTTTCTGCATTTCTGACAATAGCAACAGGCCCACTATCTCGCATGTTTCTGCACCATCATATGAACCCATTGTAACGTCAAAAGTGGAATCTGCTTTTTTTCACATAAGGCTCCTTTTTATTGTACAATAGAGTTTTTTTTGCGTGGAATATGATTTCCAATTCTGAATTTGTCATCTCAGTATATTTGGCGGTAAATTCTAAAGCTTTTCTGAGCAATTCTTCATTGATGGATGGGTAAAAATCCACAATGTCGAATGCGATAAAGGTTGTTCTGTTTTGTTTGTTTAATTTCTGGAACCATTGCACCACCTCATAAGTATTTTTCCAAAGGTTCAGTTCGAAATTTGATTTGGCGTCAGCTACTATTTTTTTCTAGAATTTGCTTGCTTACCCTTCCTAGTTCAGACTTTGTGGGATTGATCAGTCTACATGTGGGGTTGTTTTGAAAATTAGGTTTGTGATCTTTTAGTGTTATGAATGCTTCTCTTTTTGCCGTGGTTTCTATCCTATCACTTAGTTCTATGCGTTCCACCAGTTTCTTTTCTTCTTTTCTGATGGTAGAAACATGTTTTCTCTTCAGCTCTTTATAATTCTTTTGGATGTTTTTGCTGAGGAGCTGCTCGTAATCTTTCACTTCCATTTTATAAAAATTACTGGTTTTGTCTGCTTTGACAAATAGTTTTTCATCATGCATTATATCTTTTATATTGCTGCTCAGAGATTTTTGGAGTTGCTATTTACTTTCCTAATTTAATGGTAGAAATCATGCTTTTTAATCTTTCCTCAAAGCTCCTCATTTCTTCAATAACTGGTGGAGATCTCCATGAGTTGATACCATATGTTTCTGTCTTTTCCTGCTTTGCTTTAGGATTGAGGTAAAAGAAAGCTCTCCATCTTAAATTGCGTACAAATTTCTCTGTTTTTTTCAATTAGCCTTTTTATGTAGTTCTCTGGTGTAGCATAGGGGATGTTTTTGGTTGATAGGTTAAAATTTACTTTCTCCATTTTTTCCAAAAAAGTACTAGCCAGGTTTTTTTTTCAGAAAAAGTGCTCAACCATGTGGGAGCAGCTAAAATAATGATTAAAAGCAAATCTTAAAACCTGGGACAACAAACTTGTTTCAAGGTTCTTCCTCTCTTCAGGTCCCGTGCCAATCCCCTGCTATTGACCTCAATTGTATATATATATGTTTTGAATTGTGAGTTGTAGTTCAGTTGTGTTATGGTGCACGTGTTGTGCAAGGGGGGCCCTGTGAAGGTTGTAAGGCTTTCTTTATTAGGTATTATTGTATGAGGGGTCTATCAGGGTTGCTATTTTATATTTGTTGATAAAAATTTCCTTTTGTGCCTGCAACTGTCTACGATTTCAACTCTTGCGTTCAATGTTGCCATACTAGGTTTGCATAGAATCATCCACTTTTCTGTTATGCACAGATTACATCTTTTTGTGTTATTGTTGTATGCTGCTGCTTTTCTGATTATTTTCCATGTAATGTTAAAATCTGTATTTGTTTTCTTGAGATCCCATACATGTTTACTTAACTCTGTTTGTGTGTTTGTATTTTTCATTCTTGAAAGATTGTTTGTGATTGGCGTACCTAGCTTTGAATTTGTTTTCTGTAATCCCTATGTATGTCTCTTTGCCGTTTTTCGTTGTCACAGTGGCTTGGTATACGATATTATCAGAGAGACATTGGTTGTTCAGAGGGCATTGCTCTTTGTTGTGCAATTGCAAGTTTTCCGTTTGTCACCCTCGTTTTTGACATTGGTTTTCTTTTTGTTTGACGCATCAATTATTTTTTTAAGATTTGGCATACAAGAATAAGATAGTTTGACAGTGTTCCTATTGAATATTTTAAAAAGTTTATGGTCTTTCTGGAACGATTCTGTTAATATTTTAAAGAATTCTTTGCCAATGTTGTTTTTCACACCCTACCATCATATGGTGGGTTGTACCAGGTTATTTTCCTCTTTCTGTTCTTCTTCTGCTCTCTAGTGGTACCTTCAGGTTCGTATTTCAACTTGTAGTTGTATCCACTTTTTACACAGTGCTTCTTGGTAGTCTGTTGCTGCATCGTTGAATATTTCTTCGTTGCAGGAAAGGCTGGATAACCTCTTGTTTATCCCTTGTGGTATAGTTTTTATGATTGTTGGTGGGTGATTGCTCATGGAATTTACATATAATGGTGTATCATTAGGTTTTTTGTATGGTCTGTATGGTTTTTTTTGTTTAGGTCTAATGTTACATCCAAGTAGTTGACTACTTTTTTGTTGGCTTCTATTGTAATTTTTAAGTTGTGGTTTTGAAACAATTTGCATAGTTCTTTCTTTTTATTTTCTACCTCTCTAGGTGTGTTGTCCAGTGCTGCCAATCCATCGTCTCTGTATAGCCCGACTTTGTGCCCAAGTAGTTTCTGCATTTCTGACAATAGCAACAGGCCCACTATCTCGCATGTTTCTGCACCATCATATGAACCCATTGTAACGTCAAAAGTGGAATCTGCTTTTTTCACATAAGGCTCCTTTTTATTGTACAATAGAGTTTTTTTTGCGTGGAATATGATTTCCAATTCTGAATTTGTCATCTCAGTATTTTGCGGTAAATCTAAAGCTTTTCTGAGCAATTCTTCATTGATGGATGGGTAAAAATCCACAATGTCGAATGCGATAAAGGTTGTTCTGTTTTGTTTGTTTAATTTCTGGAACCATTGCACCACCTCATAAGTATTTTTCCAAAGGTTCAGTTCGAAATTTGATTTGGCGTCAGCTACTATTTTTTTCTAGAATTTGCTTGCTTACCCTTCCTAGTTCAGACTTTGTGGGATTGATCAGTCTACATGTGGGGTTGTTTTGAAAATTAGGTTTGTGATCTTTTAGTGTTATGAATGCTTCTCTTTTTGCCGTGGTTTCTATCCTATCACTTAGTTCTATGCGTTCCACCAGTTTCTTTTCTTCTTTTCTGATGGTAGAACATGTTTTCTCTTCAGCTCTTTTATAATTCTTTTGGATGTTTTTGCTGAGGAGAGCTGCTCGTAATCTTTCACTTCCATTTATAAAAAATTACTGGTTTTGTCTGCTTTGACAAATAGTTTTTCATCATGCATTATATCTTTTATATTGCTGCTCAGAGATTTTTGGAAGTTGCTATTTACTTTCCTAAATTTAATGGTAGAAATCATGCTTTTTAATCTTTCCCTCAAAGCTCCTCATTTCTTCAATAACTGGTGGAGATCTCCATGAGTTGATACCATATGTTTCTGTCTTTTCCTGCTTTGCTTTAGGATTGAGGTAAAAGAAAGCTCTCCATCTTAAATTGCGTACAAATTTCTCTGTTTTTTTTTCATTAGCCTTTTTATGTAGTTCTCTGGGTGTAGCATAGGGGATGTTTTTGGTTGATAGGTTAAAATTTACTTTCTCCATTTTTTCCAAAAAAGTACTAGCCAGGTTTAAAGTGCTCGACACGTGGAGCTGTTTCTCTAGTCAGTAGTATATTTTCTGGCTTTTTTTCAGAAAAAGTGCTCAACCATGTGGGAGCAGCTAAAATAATGATAAAAGCAAATCTTAAAACCTGGGACAACAAACTTGTTTCAAGGTTCTTCCTCTCTTCAGGTCCCGTGCCAATCCCCTGCTATTGACCTCAATTGTATATATATATGTTTTGAATTGTGAGTTGTAGTTCAGTTGTGTTATGGTGCACGTGTTGTGCAAGGGGGGCCCTGTAAGGTTGTAAGGCTTTCTTTATTAGGTATTATTGTATGAGGGGTCCTATCAGGGTTGCTATTTTATATTTGTTGATAAAAATTTCCTTTTGTGCCTGCAACTGTCTACGATTTCAACTCTTGCGTTCAATGTTGCCATACTAGGTTTGCATAGAATCATCCACTTTTCTGTTATGCACAGATTACATCTTTTTGTGTTATTGTTGTATGCTGCTGCTTTTCTGATTATTTTCCATGTAATGTTAAAATCTGTATTTGTTTTCTGAGATCCCATACATGTTTACTTAACTCTGTTGGTGTTTGTATTTTTCATTCTTGAAAGATGTTTGTGATTGGCGTACCTAGCTTTGAATTTGTTTTCTGTAATCCCTATGTATGTCTCTTTGCCGTTTTTCGTTGTCACAGTGGCTTGGTATACGATATTATCAGAGAGACATTGGTTGTTCAGAGGGCATTGCTCTTTGGTTGTGCAATTGCAAGTTTTCCGTTTGTCACCCTCGTTTTTGACATTGGTTTTCTTTTTGTTTGACGCATCAATTATTTTTTTAAGATTTGGCATACAAGAATAAGATAGTTTGACAGTGTTCCTATTGAATATTTTAAAAAAGTTTATGGTCTTTCTGGAACGATTCTGTTAATATTTTAAAGAATTCTTTGCCAATGTTGGTTTTCACCCTACCATCATATGGTGGGTTGTACCAGGTTATTTTCCTCTTTCTGTTCTTCTTCCTGCTTCTAGTGGTACCTTCAGGTTCGTATTTCAACTTGTAGTTGTATCCACTTTTTAACAGTGCTTCTTGGTAGTCTGTTGCTGCATCGTTGAATATTTCTTCGTTGCAGGAAAGGCTGGATAACCTCTTGTTTATCCCTTGTGGTATAGTTTTTATGATTGTTGGTGGGTGATTGCTCATGGAATTTACATATAATGGTGTATCATTAGGTTTTTTGTATGGTCTGTATTGTTTTTTGTTTAGGTCTAATGTTACATCCAAGTAGTTGACTACTTTTTTGTTGGCTTCTATTGTAATTTTTAAGTTGTGGTTTTGAAACAATTTGCATAGTTCTTTCTTTTTATTTTCTACCTCTCTAGGTGTGTTGTCCAGTGCTGCCAATCCATCGTCTCTGTATAGCCCGACTTTGTGCCCAAGTAGTTTCTGCATTTCTGACAATAGCAACAGGCCCACTATCTCGCATGTTTCTGCACCATCATATGAACCCATTGTAACGTCAAAAGTGGAATCTGCTTTTTTCACATAAGGCTCCTTTTTATTGTACAATAGAGTTTTTTTTGCGTGGAATATGATTTCCAATTCTGAATTTGTCATCTCAGTATATTTGGCGGTAAATTCTAAAGCTTTTCTGAGCAATTCTCATTGATGGATGGGTAAAAATCCACAATGTCGAATGCGATAAAGGTTGTTCTGTTTTGTTTGTTTAATTTCTGGAACCATTGCACCACCTCATAAGTATTTTTCCAAAGGTTCAGTTCGAAATTTGATTTGGCGTCAGCTACTATTTTTTCTAGAATTTGCTTGCTTACCCTTCCTAGTTCAGACTTTGTGGGATTGATCAGTCTCTGCATGTGGGGTTGTTTTGAAAATTAGGTTTGTGATCTTTTAGTGTTATGAATGCTTCTCTTTTTGCCGTGGTTTCTATCCTATCACTTAGTTCTATGCGTTCCACCAGTTTCTTTTCTTCTTTTCTGATGGTAGAACATGTTTTCTCTTCAGCTCTTTTATAATTCTTTTGGATGTTTTTTGCTGAGGAGCTGCTCGTAATCTTTCACTTCCATTTTATAAAAATTACTGGTTTTGTCTGCTTTGACAAATAGTTTTTCATCATGCATTATATCTTTTATATTGCTGCTCAGAGATTTTTGGAAGTTGCTATTTACTTTCCTAAATTTAATGGTAGAAATCATGCTTTTTAATCTTTCCTCAAAGCTCCTCATTTCTTCAATAACTGGTGGAGATCTCCATGAGTTGATACCATATGTTTCTGTCTTTTCCTGCTTTGCTTTAGGATTGAGGTAAAAGAAAGCTCTCCATCTTAAATTGCGTACAAATTTCTCTGTTTTTTCAATTAGCCTTTTTATGTAGTTCTGTGGTGTAGCATAGGGGATGTTTTTGGTTGATAGGTTAAAATTTACTTTCTCCATTTTTTCCAAAAAAGTACTAGCAAGGTTTAAAGTGCTCGACACGTGGAGCTGTTTCTCTAGTCAGTAGTATATTTTCTGGCTTTTTTTCAGAAAAAGTGCTCAACCATGTGGGAGCAGCTAAAATAATGATTAAAAGCAAAATCTTAAAACCTGGGACAACAAACTTGTTTCGAGGTTCTTCCTCTCTTCAGGTCCCGTGCCAATCCCCTGCTATTGACCTCAAGTTTTGAATTGTGAGTTGTAGTTCAGTTGTGTTATGGTGCACGTGTTGTGCAAGGGGGGCCCTGTAAAGGTTGTAAGGCTTTCTTTATTAGGTATTATTGTATGAGGGGTCCTATCAGGGTTGCTATTTTATATTTGTTGATAAAAATTTCCTTTTGTGCCTGCAACTGTCTACGATTTCAACTCTTGCGTTCAATGTTGCCATACTAGGTTTGCATAGAATCATCCACTTTTCTGTTATGCACAGATTACATCTTTTTGTGTTATTGTTGTATGCTGCTGCTTTTCTGATTATTTTCCATGTAATGTTAAAATCTGTATTTGTTTTCTTGAGATCCCATACATGTTTACTTAACTCTGTTTGATGTTTGTATTTTTCATTCTTGAAAGATTGTTGTGATTGGCGTACCTAGCTTTGAATTTGTTTTCTGTAATCCCTATGTATGTCTCTTTGCCGTTTTTCGTTGTCACAGTGGCTTGGTATACGATATTATCAGAGAGACATTGGTTGTTCAGAGGGCATTGTTCTTTGGTTGTGCAATTGCAAGTTTTCCGTTTGTCACCCTCGTTTTTGACATTGGTTTTCTTTTTGTTTGACGCATCAATTATTTTTTTAAGATTTGGCATACAAGAATAAGATAGTTTGACAGTGTTCCTATTGAATATTTTAAAAAGTTTATGGTCTTTCTGGAACGATTCTGTTATATTTTTTTAAGAATTCTTTGCCAATGTTGGTTTTCACCCTACCATCATATGGTGGGTTGTACCAGGTTATTTTCCTCTTTCTGTTCTTCTTCCTGCTTCCAGTGGTACCTTCAGGTTCGTATTTCAACTTGTAGTTGTATCCACTTTTTAACAGTGCTTCTTGGTAGTCTGTTGCTGCATCGTTGATATTTCTTCGTTGCAGGAAAGGCTGGATAACCTCTTGTTTATCCCTTGTGGTATAGTTTTTATGATTGTTGGTGGGTGATTGCTCATGGAATTTACATATAATGGTGTATCATTAGGTTTTTTGTATGGTCTGTATTGGTTTTTGTTTAGGTCTAATGTTACATCCAAGTAGTTGACTACTTTTTGTGTTGGCTTCTATTGTAATTTTTAAGTTGTGGTTTTGAAACAATTTGCATAGTTCTTTCTTTTTATTTTCTACCTCTCTAGGTGTGTTGTCCAGTGCTGCCAATCCATCGTCTCTGTATAGCCCGACTTTGTGCCCAAGTAGTTTCTGCATTTCTGACAATAGCAACAGGCCCACTATCTCGCATGTTTCTGCACCATCATATGAACCCATTGTAACGTCAAAAGTGGAATCTGCTTTTTTCACATAAGGCTCCTTTTTATTGTACAATAGAGTTTTTTTTTGTGGAATATGATTTCCAATTCTGAATTTGTCATCTCAGTATATTTTGCGGTAAATTCTAAAGCTTTTCTGAGCAATTCTTCATTGATGGATGGGTAAAAATCCACAATGTCGAATGCGATAAAGGTTGTTCTGTTTTGTTTGTTTAATTTCTGGAACCATTGCACCACCTCATATGTATTTTTCCAAAGGTTCAGTTCGAAATTGATTTGGCGTCAGCTACTATTTTTTCTAGAATTTGCTTGCTTACCCTTCCTAGTTCAGACTTTGTGGGATTGATCAGTCTACATGTGGGGGTTGTTTGAAAATTAGGTTTGTGATCTTTTAGTGTTATGAATGCTTCTCTTTTTGCCGTGGTTTCTATCCTATCACTTTAGTTCTATGCGTTTCCACCAGTTTTTTTCTTCTTTTCTAATGGTACAACATGTTTTCTCTTCAGCTCTTTTACATTCTTTTGGATGTTTTTGCTGAGGAGCTGATGTAATCTTTCACAAAAACCATACAGACCATACAAAAAACCTAATGATACACCATTGTATGTAAATTCCATGAGCAATCACCCACCAACAATCATAAAAACTATACCACAAGGGATAAACAAGAGGTTATCCAGCCTTTCCTGCAACGAAGAAATATTCAACGATGCAGCAACAGACTACCAAGAAGCACTGTTGAAAAGTGGATACAACTACAAGTTGAAATACGAACCTGAAGGTACCACTGGAAGCAGCAGGAAGAAGAACAGAAAGAGGAAAATAAACCTGGTACAACCCACCATATGATGGTAGGGTGAAAACCAACATTGGCAAAGAATTCTTTAAAATATTAACAGAATCGTTCCAGAAAGACCATAAACTTTTTAAAATATTCAATAGGAACACTGTCAAACTATCTTATTCTTGTATGCCAAAAATCTTAAAAAAAATATTGATGCGTCAAACAAAAAGAAAACCAATGTCAAAAACGAGGGTGACACAAACGGAAAACTTGCAATTGCACAACCAAAGAGCAATGCCCTCTGAACAACCAATGTCTCTCTGATAATATCGTATACCAAGCCACTGTGACAACGAAAAAACGGCAAAGAGACATACATAGGGATTACAGAAAACAAATTCAAAAGCTAGGTACGCCAATCACAAACAATCTTTCAAGAATGAAAAATACAAACACCAAACAGAGTTAAGAACATGTATGGGATCTCAAGAAAACAAATACAGATTTTAACATTACATGGAAAATAATCAGAAAAGCAGCAGCATACAACAATAACACAAAAAGATGTAATCTGTGCATAACAGAAAAGTGGATGATTCTATGCAAACCTAGTATGGCAACATTGAACGCAAGAGTTGAAATCGTAGACAGTTGCAGGCACAAAAGGAAATTTTTATCAACAAATATAAAATAGCAACCCTGATAGGACCCCCTCATACAATAATACCTAATAAAGAAAGCCTTACAACCTTTACAGGGCCCCCCTTGCACAACACGTGCACCATAACACAACTGAACTACAACTCACAATTCAAAACATATATATACAATTGAGGTCAATAGCAGGGGATGGCACGGGACCTGAAGAGAGGAAGAACCTTGAAACAAAATAATAGTAGTGATAGTAATTATAACATATAAGTAGAAGAATAAAATGATATAACTGTAATTACAGGGGAGGGTGAGGGGGGAGGGGAGTAGGGTAGAGTGTGTGTGTGTGTGGGGGGGGGGGGGGAGAAGGAGGAGGAGGAGGGCTCATATGTCTCCATCCACTTGGGGGAGGGGGGGGGGAAGGTTCATACCAATAGTGCTGTTGAGAAAGTAAACAATACTGTGGGATGATGTTTATTGTAACAGGTGCAATAGTGTGTGTTGGCGTTATGTGCAGGATGTTGGTTGAGAAGAGATAGCAGCAATGCTCAATGAGAAACAGGGGTGTGATGTGTTTACACACGCACACACACAACCACACACACACACACACACACACACACACACACACACACACACACACACACACACACACACACACACACACACAAAAAACAACACAAACACACACACACCGTGGTGGTGGTGGTGGTGGGGGGGGGGGAGAAGCCACATGCAAACAGTATTATGGGTGTGATAATTGTCACATATTCACACACGCACATACACATATATATGTATTTGTATATTGTATGTATGATCCATAGTGGTGTAGGGTGAGGTGATGGTGATTTTTGCAAAAGGAGTAGCAAAGATGGGTGGATGATGATCATGGTCAAGATGGGTGGATGATGATCATGGTCAAGATGGGTGGATGATGATCATGGTCGAGATGGGTGGATCATGATAATGGTCAAGGTGTAGGTGTGTGTATGTGTGTGTGTGTGTATGTTGCATTGAAAAGTGTACTGGCGTGGAAAGTGTACGGGGGCAAATCGTGGAATGTATACATTCCATGGATCAGCCGTGGTATACATTCCACGATTTTGCCCGTGGAGAGTACACTTTCCACGCCAGTACACTTTCAATGCAACATATATATATGAGTATGACTATGTATGTATATATGTATATTGTGTATGTATATGTGTATGTGTATGTGTGTGTATATGTATATGTATGTATATGTGTATATATGTATGTGTGTATGTATATATTTGGAAAAAAAAACAACAAAAAAAAAAACACCTCCATTAATCAGTCACTGGTGGGTGATGATCATGTGAGATCAATAGAACCATAGGCAGATCTTCTTCTCCATTCACTTAAGCGGGAATCCTGGAGGTATTTGTAAAGGCTGCAGCATGGTGAGGGTCCTCTAGTGGTCAGTAAAGTTCTACACCCATTGGTGTGGTGGCAGGCTAGGTTTCCACTTTTAGTGCCGCTGGGAATGTTCCACTGTCACTGGGGCGGCATGGATGGATTGAAGGCTCGCCAGTAGTAGTATGCTGTGGAGATGTAATGTGACAGTCTGGAACACCCTGTTCTCAGTCCCACTATGATGGTCTTCTTCTTCGTTTGGGAGTCCTGGAGGTACTGATGGAGGCTGCTGTATGGTGAAGACCCTCCAATGGTCAGTGAGGTTTTGCACTCATTGGTGAGTTGGCAGGCTAGGTTTCTAGTTAGGCTGGGAATGTTCCGCTGTCTCTGGGGTTGTACTACATTGGTAGATTGGTTACTCACAGGTGTGGAATATAGTGGACCTGTGATGTTGAAGTCAGGAGAGCCCCATCCTGGGTCTCACAATGTTTCACTGGTCTGATCTGGGTATCTGGTAGTATGCATCTCTCTTGTTGAAGTCTGGGTGCTGTTCAAGTCATCTTCCTATTTGTCTCCATGGAGATACTTCTGATTTATTTCAAGGAGGCCCTTTTACAGTTGGGGCTTCTGTCCTCCTTCCTTTGTCAATTGGTCAGCTTCTTCATTTCCACAGTGAAGTATGAAGGTGTTCACTGGATGGGAGTATTATCGGTGACTGATAAATGGTGATCATTTTAGATCAGTGGTACATTAGGATGATGATTATTGTGGTATAAGTGGAAAAAATGTAGTGGTGGTGGAGCAATGGTGTAAGTTGGGGTATAAAGGAAAATATCAATAACAGTGGGTGATTCTCACTGGCATGGGTGAGATGAATAGTGCTGAAGGCTGGAGGTCATTATGGTAAGTGGAATAATAAGGTGGCATTAGTATAATGTTGCAGGTTGGGAAAGAGGGTGGATGGGGGGGGGGGGGTAGATGACTGATGGGTGATGATCATGGATCATATGAGATAAACAGTACTGTAGGATGATGAGAATTGTTGTACAGGTGGATAATGTTGTGGTGCTGGTGTAAAATGCCGGTAGGGGAGTGGGGGAGGTGTTCAAAGATGGGTGGATGGTGATTATGGTCAAGGTGTAGGTGTGATCAATAGTGGTGTAGGGTGATGGTGATTTTTGTAAAAGGAGTAGGGTAGTGTATTGGCAAGTGTGATAATGGCAATGGGGGAATAAAGGAATTGGTCAATGACTGCTGGATGTTGATCATTGAGATGAGATCCACAGTACTATAGGGTGGTGGTGACCATTGTCATAAATGAAATAATGTGGGTGGCATTGATGAAGTGATGCCGGTTGGGGGTAGAGGGGGAAAAAAAAAGAAAAAAAAAAAAATTTGCTTTCTAAATTTTGCTTCGTTCTCCGCCATCAGTCGCTCCATTTTGAAATTCTTGCTTAAGGAGTCGAGTATATAATAGACTGGCGCAATTAGATTGTTTTGAGAATTTTTACTGTGCCTGACAGTTGATTCTCCTCATTTTCTTTCATATGGCCATCAAGGTACAAGCCAGGTGGTTTCAAGCAGACAGATTAAAATCAAAGGAATGGGACTACATCGTCGCATCAAGCTGGCGCAGAGATAGGGACACGGGTGAGTGCAAAGGCCTGAAATGCGCGTCAAACTAAGGGGAAAGTCATGTTTTTTGAAGACTTCATTTCGCCGGGTGAAAATACCCCCAACACAATGAAAATACTTGTCGGGGAGTTGTTCTTTTGATCAATTATCAGTTTAACATAAAAATGCTGGCTCAAATTTATAGTAGGCCTCAAAACTCCAACGTGGATTATATTCATGGTGTTTTTGTGCAAAATCCTAATTGTGGTGTGTGGCCACATCGTGTCATAATGTTTTTGTACTAAAGCCCAGGCAGCTCTTTTGCCACTGGAGGTAGAACAGAATCCACGTTACAGACGTGGCTTTGGCACTGTAAGTGGTGGGTCTGGTCCTGCCTGCTACAGTCTGGAAAGTCTCTCCACCATTTCACTGGCTACGGCTACATCCTGGGACCTGCTAAAGTCTGGAAGTCTCTCTCCACCATTTCATTGGCTACATCCTGGGTCCTGCTGCACTTTGGAAAGTCTCTCTCCACCATTTCATTGGCTACATCCTGGGTCCTGCTGCACTTTGGAAAGTCTCTCTCCACCATTTCATTGGCTACATCCTGGGTCCTGCTGCACTTTGGAAAAGTCTCTCTCCACCATTTCACTGGCTACATCCTGGGTCCTGCTGCACTTTGGAAAGTCTCTCTCCACCATTTCATTGGCTACATCCTGGGTCCTGCTGCACTTTTGGAAAGTCTCTCTCCACCATTTCATTGGCTACATCCTGGGTCCTGCTGCACTTTGGAAAGTCTCTCTCCACCATTTCAGTGGCTACATCCTGGGTCCTGCTGCACTTTGTAAAGTCTCTCTCAACCATTTCACTGGCTACATCCTGGATCCCACTACCACTTGGAAAGTCTCTCCACCATTTCAGTGGCTACATCCTGGGACCTGCTACCCTTTGGAAAGTCTCTCTCAACAATTTCATTGGCTACATCCTGGGACCTGCTACCCTTTGGAAAGTCTCTCTCCACCATTTCAGTGGCTACATCCTGGGACCTGCTACACTTTGGAAAGTCTCTCTCCACCATTTCAATGGCTACATCCTGGGACCTGCTACCCTTCGGAAACTCTTTTAAACCATTTCCTTGGCTTCGTCCTCGGGCAGCAGACCACAGAACAGCCAGGGACGAGGTGGAACTTGAGCTAAGGAACTTCCCTTCCAGTGTCCTGAAGCTGATGATATCCGCTGTTGTAGACTCTGAAGCATGGACACTTCTGTCTGGTACCATTTAGTTCCTGTGTGATGTCCCCTCTGTTTCTCCCTGGCTCTTCTGCAAGGAAGTTGATGGACGGAGCTTCTTTTCTCCTTCGATGAAAAGAGAGAGCGACAGTCACTTCAAGAACAGCACCGACCTCAGTTCTCTAGTGAATAGAGAGCTGCCCACCTACAATGGATTCTGATATGTGCAGTGATTTTGCTCTAGGAAGCATACACTGTCATGCCCTGTTTGATCGTTCAACTCGCTGATGGCTGAGGCATATGCTGTTGTTCTATTATCATCATTATCATCCAACAAAGTTTGAAACATCTGCCGATGGTTCGAACTTCCTAGAACCGTTTCTGAGTTCTTACGACAGGAAATATTGATATGTGGTTTTTAATCATATTCCATCTGCCGATGGTTTGGACTTCCTAGAAACGTTTCGGAGTTCTTACGAGAGAAATATTCATTTAATTATATTCCCGAGAGTATTCATGTACAATCAGGCTCAAATGCAAACTGTGAGCAAGCATGTGTGTGTATGCGTGTGTGTGTGCGTGCATGCGTGCGTGCGTGCGTGCGTGCGTGCGTGCGTGCGTGTGTGCGTGTGTGTGTGTGTTGTGTGAGTCAAGTCATGTCAAAATTATCTTTATTGAGGGTTGAAGAAGAAGCTTTAAAGCTTTTTTCATTCTGCCTTCACAAAAAAGCATAATATCAATTACAATGATGATAATAAAAAACAAGAGAAACGCGAAGTAATGCTGTGTGAGCGCGCGTGTGTGTGCGTATGA
>JADBJO010005709.1:150439-153923 GCA_016801955.1 Conus betulinus | reverse complement strand
CCCCCTCTCTTCCCTTTGTTTCCACCCTCCCCCACTCCCCCTGGCCCCCCAGACTTCTCCTTCCCCTCGCCTACCCTGCGCCCTTAACCCCCCCCCCCCCCCCCCCCCCCCCCCCCCTTCTGCTTTTTTCCAGTGTCCCCCACCTAGGCATTCTGTCCATACTTATTACGTTTATTTATTATTGTTTACCTGTGTTTTTTGGAAGATATATTTCGATTCTGTTGTGCTGTGCCTCTGGGGACATTGGAGATAGCATTGGTAGGTTGCGAGAGTGGAGGGAGATTCTGGTAAACACATTTTTTTTTTTAAAGTTAACATGAGTATGTTTGTTGGATATATGGGGAGAGAGAAAGTGAGGGTGGTGAGCAGGTCGATGCGTTTGGTGGAGATGATAGGGTTGGGAGGGAGAGAGACCGAGTGGGGAGGGCGGTGAGTGGGAGTGAGAGAAGGCATACGCCGGTGTTTACGTTGAGTGGGAAGATGAAGATGAACGGAAAATGCTGATACATGTGGGCAAGAGAGTGAGTGTGGACGTGGATACATGAATGCACGAGAAAAAGGGTTTGTCTGATTTGTACAGAGAGAGGTTTCTTGAAACTGTTTTCTTGTTTAATGTACCTTATATATACATTGTGTTTCTCTAAACAGTTCCATTACTGAAGAAGCTTTTAAGCAAAAATTTTATTGGAGATCATACAATTTAAAAATGAAACTGTTTACTTCTGTGTTTTTTTTTTTTTTTTTTACTCAAGTGCACACGCACACACACACACACACACACACACACACACACACACACACACACACACACACACACACACGGTGTGTGTGTGTGTGTGTGGTGTGTGTGTGTGTGTCCAATACAATTTTATGTCGCAGAGAGAGGTACATAAGATATATGCCAGTGCGCATGTGCATATGAGTGTTCACACGCACATACCTCTTTACACGTCCGAATATAGAATAGCACATACGCGTGAGCAGGATTCTTTCTCTCTCTGTCTCTCTCTGTGTGTGTGTGTGTGTGTGTGTGTGTGTGTGTGTGTGTGTGTGTGTGTGTGTGTGTGTGTGTGCGCGCGCGCGCGCGCGTGCATGCGAGTGTGTGTTTTTGACCTCACTTTGTATGTACTGACATATCGCGGTCAATACTATGACAAAAAAAAAAAATCTGTACAGTTTCCACCAACAATACAATCGCCATAATTTCGTCCATCACGACGTTTTAGACGCTGAAAAGAGTGCCATTTTATCTTTCCCATGATCATTGTATTCTCTCTTTGCACATGACTGTGATCCTGCTTTCCCTGTCAAACCAGGAAGTCGTTGCCTCTCTCCAGTTTCAGTCTCTGAATAAAAAGACATATTACACTGATGTCGCCATCTCTGACAACACTGAAGAGCGTTGACACTGCCAATAAATCATCCGCAAACTGAAAACAACGTGTGTAACTGAGAAACAAAAAATCGATTTCATTTGGTGCAAGAGCATGAAGAGAAATGTACCACACACACACACACCTACACACACACACACGCACGTCACGCACGCACGCACGCACGCACGCACGCACGCACGCACGCACTGCACGCACGCACGCACGCACGCACGCACGCTCGCACGCACGCACGCACGCACGCTCGCTCGCACGCGCACGCACGCACATACACACACATGCGTGCGCGCGCGCGCGCACGCATGCACACATACACACACGCGCGCGCGCGCGAGCGCACACACACACACACACACACACACACACACACACACACACACACACACATACATACACACACTCACACATACGCACGCACACACGCACGCACACACGCGCGCGAACGCCCGCACTTGTGCTCGCAAGCACGTACGCAAATTAACACACAAAAATACGCGCGCACACATACACATGCACACACAAGCGCACACACAAGCGCGCGCTTGCGTACTCACGCACATACACACACACATACGGGCGCGCGTGCCCGCGCGCACACACACACAAACATACGCACTTACATAAATACACAAATACACGCATCTCAATACGAACACACCCATACCCTCACATACATTCAAACTTACACACTCACACACAGACATACACACGCCCACACACACACACACGCACACACACACGCGCGCGTGCGCGCGCGCGCGCGCACACACACACACACACTCATACTCGAGCACTCGTACACGCATGCATTCACTCTCATAAACACACGCATACACGCACACATACGCGCGCACGCACATACACATCCACACCCATTCAGGATACGCTTCGGTATTTGCATTCCGATCTGTCGAAGTGTAACAGCAGGGGCCTAGAAATCCGCCAGTCGGACATCGACACAAGTCTGGAGCAAGCTATAGACAAAAAAGTATTTCGGAAGAATGTGTTCCATCAAACGGATGATGTGAGTGTGCTGCTGTGTGAATCAGACGACGTCGTTCAAGAATATTCCTGCGATCCGTGTTCGGAAGACGATCGCTTTTTCTGGTTTACAAGCAGGAAGAAAGACACATGTCATAAAAAGGAAAGTCTTAAGTTGTCCTGCATTTGGAAAGGAAGACGCATCGGCAACACGAAGCATGCAGAGACCCAAGCATGTGCTCTATGGCGGCTGCACGCTGTCCACGGACTGATCCAGTTTTTACCTGGGGTGACCGTCGTCTACAGAATTGACAATGAATACCAGTGACATTTCCTCGTTCATGATTCGTCACGTAAAGTGAAAAAAAAAAAAGGATATTGCTGTGATTTCCATGTTGATAAAATCGAAATTGAGTCGCGTTTTGTTGTTGTACATCCCGCCGATTTGCTTAATGGGCTTTACAGCCTAACAGCATTAAACTTCGTTCATTCGTTCGTTCGTCCAAACATCAAAGCAATAAACCTATAGACGAGATAATTTCTACACACACACACACACACACACACACACACACACACACACACACACACACACACACTAAGAGCCCATATATACCGGTATTCAGAAACACCAATTCTGTGTGACTACATGTATATCCAATACATGGTAGTCAAGGATCATTATCCAATACATGGTAGTCATGGATCATTAAAGTATGGAACTGGCTGACATATTACTCGTAAGAGTCGAACAGCTTATGGGTGTATATGGATTGGGGAAGGGAGAAGAGGGAAGAAGATGGGGGGGGGGGGGGGGGGGGGGGAGGAGGAATGCTCTACGTGCAAATTAGACGCCAAACCATACTGATCTGGAATATGCCTAGAATAAGATTTTAACATTTCAAAAAATTTAAACAAACAAACAAACAAATAAAAAACTGTTAGGGGGGAGGCAAGCAGTGAGGAGAGGGTGGGGCGGTGGAAGAATTAAAAATATCTTCCAAGTGGATGAGATTTAATAAGAGTAAGTACAGCCAACATTGCCAGGCTCCAACCGTTCTCATAACTGGGATTAAAAAACACTTGACAAAGTCAACGGAAGCTTGAAG
>JADBJO010005709.1:112939-145439 GCA_016801955.1 Conus betulinus | reverse complement strand
CTCACTCTGTAAGCTATCATTCAGCTGGTCACTTCCCCGATTCTGAGTCACAACCAGTGCAATTCGCTCCTGTTTGGACTGTCTACTAATAATGAGATATTCATGTCTTCGAACCATTCAAAGCAAAGCCGTCTGCTTCATTTTCACAGTCAAAATGAGATCAGGTTACTCCGCTACTGAGTAAACTTTACCATCTGCCTACTGCACCCATTGCTGTGGTGTCTTTCCGTTGTTTTGATGAATCCTTATCACCCGCCCTTTCCTTCAGGTATTTTAGCCATCCCAGTGTCTCAGATCTACAGCAGAAACACTTCTCTGTGTTATCAAAACTATAATCTTCGATGTTTCGGCAAGATATCACAATATCGAGTCCCTGCTATCTGGAGACTTCTGCCATCCTCTCAATGAAACATTCAAACCCTGAACACCTCCAAAACTTCACGGCAGTTACGACTTAACTCACCACCCTCAGAGCAGGATGGACTGGACTGTTCGTTGGTACTGTTTGTTAACATTTGTAAGACAAGTCTAGTGTTCGTATGTATGAGTACTTGAGCACATATTAAGGGCTGTTACACTATATAAAGATAATTCTTATTTTTGTCCTTTTTCTTGGTTAGACCTTATGTGTGTCAAGTCCCATGTAGATAAAGTAATGTTAGGAGTGCACAGAGTTGTGGAAGTGGTGTTTGAGTCCTAAGGGGAGCGTTTTGTTCCAGATCTTCCCAGGAGACTGAATGCTTCTGATACTTTTCCAGGTCCGTCGTTTGGGGTATGCTCTATGCTGCTTTGGTAGTGGATAACATTTTCACTTCTTCAATATGTTTAATTTTGCCTTGCTTCGTGACGACATGTACAAGACTTATTGTCGCCTACCTGAGTGTTCTCGATTTTATGGTACATAAAGGAGAAGACAAACCCACCTGTGTTGTCATCGACTTAACTATTTAGGTCAAGGTCATTGTTACAATTTAAAAGAGAGACAGGAAAGGAGAAACTCTCGCGAAAGACGCCATAGCAATAATGGCGTGTTGCAAACCTTCTTTTGCTTAGCCTATCGCTTGTAGATCTCTCAATTTTCGATCAGTATAGTGCTATTGTTGATTTATTTAAAACATTTGGAAAGCGAACGTATGCCTAATTGTTCAGTTTTGTTTTCGGATCGATTGATAATGCGATTGGAATATTCGAGATTATGTTAGATTATGTTAGGTCTCCGTAAGTTGCTAGTGCATTATCCAAGGTTCGAGAATGTTGTAAAAGCTGATCGAATCGCATTCGCTTAAGCTTGTTGCGATTTCACTGGTTGAGTTTACTGATATACAGAATATTCTAGAAAAGAATGATCGAGTATGTTCGAGCATACTCTTTCGAGAACATATAAAAGAATGAGAGCTGTGCGACTGAGAGGGAGAGAGAGATGAGATTTGTTGAAGAGTTCTAGTCATTGTCGAGCACAGAAGTGTTTGAATCTTCATTGAGTTTGAGTCTAGTCAATGAAAAACTGCCATTAGAGAATGTTGGCTGCTGCATGTACGACTGAGTTCCTGTACGATTCATTGAACCTGAAGCACAGTCGATTGCAGTTTGTTGTTCCCATATTCTTCAAGGCTTCTAAATAAAGGGATCCTCTTCCTTTCAATACCGCCTGGTGAATTTTGTCGTCTGCAAGCTGAACACCTACCACGGGATCTACAGCGAATTCTTATAAGCTATTGCGCTTACCTGTGCATGTTCACTCATTTTGTACTGAGGAATTCAGTGGTCTAGCGTGTAACAGACAGTCTGGGTGCTGTGTGCAATTGCTGCCACGTCATCTGTAAAAAAAAAAAAAAAAAAAAAAAAAAAAAACCCTTAGGCAACGACCAGGTCAGGCAACGCCACCGTCCTGTACATTACCATCGAATATCATTAAGTGCTCACAGTCCAGGATTTTCAGTATTCATTTGTTCCAGGTTTGGGGAACGATAAGTGTCAGTTTCAGTTTCACCAAGGAGGTGCTACTGCATGCGAACTAGTCCATTAACGCTATACCACATCTGCTAAGTTTCAAGGCCACAATGTGATCGATTTGAAGCTGATTGATAAATAAATTAATGACTAAGATAATAGAATTTAAGAAGGCTCGTGTGACTACGACTTAGTAGACTAGATATCTGACCTGTGCATTTGCCTAACGCGCTGGTCAGACCTTGGGTACGTACCTAACATTGTCTGTGCCATTACAGTAATTGTGTTTGCATGTGGTAAGTTAGACTTATGTATGTATATGTGTGTGCATGGGCCGATGACATGGCCACACACACACACACACACACACACACACACACACACACACACACACACACACACACGCACGCACGCACGCACGCACGCACGCACGCACAGATGCATGCACACCCACATCTGTAGACTCACCTTTTTACATACTTGCATATCGTCATTGATTCACACTGACCAATACTGGTATGTTTGAAATAGAAACAAGGGACCCCAGAAGTTCAGTCTTGTCTCGGTTGATATGTGTTTGGTCATTTGTGTCTGCCTTTGGAAAGGACCAATAGGAGGCTGCCCCATTCTCTGGGAGTCTTTGCAGTTTTGGCCTTGAGAATATTCCAATATATATATATATATGTGTTTTGATAGGTGATGTTTCTTGCTTGTCCTTTAGGCCTGGATGTGCGGCCACGTCCTCTCTTGAAGCCGAGTTCTGAAAGATGGTCCCTGGTACAGTGCCTTTGACCTTGTTTGTTGCGGCGATTCTTTAGTTTTCTTACCACCACGTTCGATCAGCCAAGCTGTGATCCAATTCTCATCGTTGCCTTGCCTGCAAATGTGTCCGCTTTCTCATTTCCGTTGACGCCTGCATGTCCTGGACAGTACATCACATGGGTGTCTCCAATGGAAGGTTGCATATCATCTCATGCCATGCAGGGCTTACCATTGCACGTTCCTCTGTTCAAAGCAGGTTCGTTGAGTCAGTCAGCATCATAGTTTGTTGAGTTCTGAGAGGTCTATGGATGAAAGCCAGTGGAGTGTTTGTGTCGTTGCTTCTACCTCCACTGTGAACTTAAAGGTGTTAAATTGCATGCATCATTGTCTTTTCTGGACGGTTCGGCCATTTCCTTTATTATCTATCCACAGTCTGACTTACTTTGGTGACAGAACCATCAGGGTATATAGCAATATCTTCTTTTATGCTGAGGTTTTCCACCTGATCCGAATTTCTGCGTTGGTTTTGCCTTCTGGCCATTCTCAACAGTGTCTATTCCAAGCTCTGGAGAGATGGCAGTTTGGTAGAGATGTTTAAAGTGGATACTTCTTCCATTCCTTCGTTTCTCTGAGTTCTGATAACTGCCACACAAACTGTACATTGTCTTGTGGCTGTCCCATTTCTACGTCCTACACGAGTGCCTTTTGTTTCCTTGTCTGCCACATGCAGTGGGTTTTGGGGATTTTCAAGTGCCCTGAAATATGCCTTCACCTGTTCAACTTGTGTCTGACCGGCATTGAAGGAAGTCCAAATAGGTATTGCATAGTTTCAACAGGTGTGTCCTTCATAGTTCCCAAGATCAGTCTCATTGATTCTTTTTCCCATTGACGAAGATTGCTCTTGGACAGTGTTAAACGCCCTAATCCAAAATCAGTCACACCCAGCACAAAAGCGTGATGCAGTTGGTAGAGATGGCGCTGTTCAATGCCTTCTGTTGCCACTGCTTTCATTGTAGAAAGGCCCGTTTCACATTTAAGAACAACATTTTAAACACGTTTTTCTAAAGTTAAGCATCTCTATCAAAGCCTACAACCAATTAGGTAGGTTGTCACTTGATTCCATTTCTATTCCATTGAAGGAAACTGGTGAGAGTAATTGCTTAATCTCTTGTTGTGGAGAGTGCAGATCAATGTCTGGGCTTTTGAAGGGTTGATGGACGATCCAGTTCCTTGACACCACTGAGCAATGTTGTTCAACTGCTGCTGAACTACTTTTGTTCCTTTTGAGTATTCATTCAGTTTTTTTGTTAGATCAGACCATCATCTGCTTGTGTCAGCACTTGAGCAATTCCGTTTCTATTGAGACCTGCAAGGCCTTTTGTGTAAACATTGTATAAACAGTGAAGACAGGAGAACCTTGAAGTAATCTCATGGACAGTTTATGAGGTTCAGACATCCAGTCTCCAGATCGAAGGATGACGATTCACTCCTAAAGTGCTGCTGCAATCCATTGTGTAAGTGACCTGCTGACTCCAAAAAGTAGTAGCTCCGTTAGAATCGAGAACTGGACTCTGGTGTGAATATTTTAGGTCTCTTACAACTGCCAGAGTTTCTTCCTTTCTTTGGAATCCTTCATGTATTTCATAAGCAAAAGCGGCCGCATTTTCTCATATATACTTTTACATGTTCTGTAGCCTCCTTGAGTGGGATGGATGATTTGCCTACTTTCAAGATCTATTGCGAGTTTTCTTGCTATGATTCGTTCCTTGATTTACCTACTATATTTTGCATAGTGGGTATGCAGTATCCACCTAGCCAATAATGATCTTTTCCTGGTTTGGATAGAGCTTTCAGGTAATTGTGTGTCAGTCTTCTGGGACATAGCCTTTATCAAAACTGTCCTGGTAGAGACTGAAGATATGTGTTCTGTCTTCTTCTGAGAGCTGTTCAATATCTGGATAATATACTTTGTCTGGACCTAGAGCACTATCTTTACATTAATAGCTATTGCTTCATCCAGTTCAGGCGTAATTTCATTATCAATGCCAGATCGAGGTAGATGTTGATCTAACTTGATCAGATATTTCCTCTTTTCCTCCAGATTTCCCTGATCACTTTTTCTATGTAATGTTTCAGTTGAGCCGTCCCTTACTGACCCTTTTTCCTCATTTACCTTGAGCTTTGGTGGTCCCATGGGCGTCCAGGATATCTGCTTTGTGGCATTTGTACTTTGTTTTCCTTCCTCCTTTTTTATTTTTAAATTTATGTAAATGACATAATAGAAATCTCTCTCCTGGAACTACTATAAGGCTTTTTGCAGATGACAGCTTAGTATATAGAACAATCAGAAGCAAGAATGATACACGCATTCTACAAGAAGATCTAAACGCTTTACAAGAGTGGGAAAGAACTTGGAAAATGGAATTTCATCCCAGAAGTGCCAAGTGTTGCGTATATGTAATAAACGCTCACCAACTAGATCAGAATATTCTATTCACAATACTATTCTTAAAGAAACCAATGCTGCAAAAATATTAGGCGTGATTATAGATAGTCGTCTCAAATGGAAAGAACATTACAATTTAGTATGTAAGAAAGCAAATAATATCTTAGCTTTCTTATACAGGAACATCAACGACTGACCCAAAAGGTTAAGGACAACTGCTACAAAACACTGGTTAGACCAGTACTGGAATATGGTTGCTCAGTCTGGGATCCTTACCATTTAAAGAACATTGATAACCTCGAAAAAAAATTCAGAAGAGAGCAGCACGGTTCGTAAAAGGAACCATATCAGAGAGAAGGGGAATACTAGGAAGAACATGAGGAAATTAGGATGGAAACCCATAGAAGAGAGAAGAGCTTTTATTAAACTTAATATCTTCTTCAAAGGCAGAGCTAAACTAATTGATATCCCAATGGAACAACTAGTATTGAATAAAAGTAGTACCAGGAGTGGTGGTCAATCTTATGCCATACCTGCATCTAATATTGACGGCCATTTACATTCATTTTATCCTAGTTCTGTACAGCTGTGGAACTCACTGCCGGGTGCCATCAAGATTGCCACAAATGCAGTCTCATTTAAAAATCAAATTGAAACGACAGTCTTGAGATCTGCATATTGACTGATTTTTTCTATTTTAACTTCCCCAGATATTTTATGGTTACCTGGGCCTGAATCTGGCCATTGCTTTCAACTTTTTGAATATCGTGTGCGACCCTTGTTGCCAAATTTTGCTCCAGGGGCCAACAGGCTGAGTCGCACTTTATTTTATTTTTTTTATTATTTTTTGGCTGACTCGCACTTTATTTTATTTTATTTTATATTATTTTTTAACATGCGCGCTGGTGACCTACTCGTTTTTGAGTGAACCAGTCTTTTAGGAAGAAGAAAAACGAAGAAGAATCCGATGATGAACTGAGTGAATATTGCGTTATAATTGCGTGGCTCAAAAACAAATGAATGATTGACTCAAAAAAACAAGGGCATGATGAGCTATTCACTGCTACATGCTAACTACGCAAATAGTGGAGGTATAGCGCTGTTAAGGTGGGGAGAGAACCATGCAGAATGAGGTGTAAACATACCAGCTCCTGTCTCTGCTCTGTGGCAGTGCAGGCGTTCCTTCCCTTTATTCTCTCACATAGACTGTGTCTCTTCAGCCAAACATGTATTACCACTGTACCACACACCCTTCGATCTAAACACCAAACAAAGTAAAAATTTCACTTTATGTTCTTAGAAGTTAAATTCATCAATATTCAAATGAAACAAAAATAAATGATGAAATTCACAACAGAATACAGTAACCTAGCAGACCTGTGTTCTTTTCATATACAATCACGATTGAAGTGCAAATACCACTGCCGAAGTGTATAACATCTTTAAACATAACATAAAGTGCCCTCAAAACAGGGCTCAAAATGGCCCCATCAGAATTCATCATCAGAGGTTTAAGCTGGCAATGGAAAATTGACATTAACTGGCCTTGTTGGATCCAACATAAGACAGGAAATGAGTATTAAATCATCTTGTCTCTGTTGGCCTCACAAGACATTTTCAAATGAGCACAAAACATCATTCAGTCATGACTGAAAAAAAGTAGACAATTGCAATTAGTTAGATTTTCAATACCTATATGTCCAGGGTCAAGAAAACGTGTGACCATAAGATGAGTCAGTCCCCGTGGGTTAACTGTAAAATTCAGAAGACACATGGACCTGTATCTTTATTCAAATTTTGCCAGCTCAATGCTTTATTGAACACAGCGACATAGCTTTCACGCACAGATGACATGACATTTATATGGGGCCGAGCCAAAATCTTGATCAAAGGGAGACAATACGTCACAGTGACAAACCAGGATGTAATGCAGTTGTTCAATCCATTGTCGTTGTGAGCATTGTCTTGAATGTAAAAGGGAAGATATATAGCACGTTGTCTTATGACCAGTACAAATCTTAAATAAATGTTAGCGATCCACCAAGAGAAACGTGGACAAACGAGTCACAAGCCAAACACGACGCGTTTGGACCTCTAAGCTCTTCTTCAGGCAAGACACAAACAATAGGACAATGAAAATGAACGAGTTTGTCACTTAGCTTTGATCCCTTCAGCGCAAGGTAGGCGTTGAATGAAAACGAGACTCATGACCAGTGGTTTACAAGTGCTGAGAGCTTTTCCGTAGCCCCCACCCCTATCCCCTCTTAATAATGACAAACCTTGGTGGAGGCTGCTGAACAGATTTGTGGATCATGGGGAGATGGTAGAACAGTGAGACCCTAACAGATTTCATATCATTGACAGCCCATCTGGAAATGATCTTGTGCATTTGGTCTACATGGTGTAATTTTCTGAAGCAGAATTACAACAATGAAGCAAGACTTACCAAATACGGTGAAGTGTGTGTGTAAATTCTTTTGAAGAGGTTGCAGACCACAATAAGTGCTTATGAAAAAGACATGCGGCCCACCCCATCAGTATTGGAAAATCCCAAGAAGTCACTGCCATAATAATGATTAATCCTCGTCTGCTGATTGGTCAGACGTATATACATATGGGGACGAAACCGCGCGTGCCTCCCAGTTGATGCCAAAACGCGGTGCCAGAGGGATGCATGCAAGTGGTTTTCCCAGTGACTATCTAGCGGGAATAATTTCCTTGGACCTTCATAATTCCTTTCAGGTCAGCAATAAACGTCATAATCACAGTGGAATCATTAGGTTCTAACAATCTAAGAAATTAGTATTCCAAAGTTTGTTATATTAGACTGGTCGGCTTTTTGATCGGCACCGGTAGTCTTGATCCTTTGTGCTCGGCTCTTTCAGAAGCTGAACTTTTGAGCACACATCAGCAGCTCTTTCAGAACCCACAGACAGCAGCAGGCCCACAACAGTCCCAGAATCAGTTAGAGAAGCCTGATTCAAGAGCTAGATGCGAGCTGGAACAAAAAACTTCGAGACCCTACCGGGACCACTTAAGCCTATGAGGAAACTTCCAGATGAAGATGGCGCCGCAGACCCTGCCAAGTTTGCACGAGTTTCAGGAGACGATCCAGAGTCAGAACAGGAACACAACAGTGATATTTTGGTGCTGAGAGAAGATGGGGAACTGAAAGAATTAGAGGAAAAAAGAGACACAGCTTTTCGCATCGCAGAATAAAAAAAGCTGACCAGTCAGAGACAAATCTGATCCTGCTGAAAGAATAGCTGCTGAATTGAGCGGTATGGATGAATCTGTAAGTAAAGAAGTGAGAGAGAGGAACTGGCAGAAATTGTTAATGATCAGTTCACAAACAAACTTAGCCCGGATCTGCAGAAGAAGAAATTTGAAACACAACAGACCAGCAAATTGTCAGAAATTGATCGTCCTGACGGTAAATAACGAAATATAGTCGACATTACCGTCTGAGGCCATCAAAAGCGACCTGAAAATACAACACATTCAGAGAGCGCTCATCAAGGTGGCCACTGTGTGCATGTGTGCCGCGAACGGATTACTTGAAAGGCCTAGTGGCTTGCCCAGTTCAGAGGCCAATTCTAAAGCTGTTAAGCATTGTACCAGTGCGGTGGAGATTTGGGGTCACGTTTCGCGCGAGATTTCGTTGCGCAGACGCAGTGGCATCAGACCACACGTAAACAGCAGTTTTTCGCGGATCTGTGATGAATTGGTCCCGATCACAGACCAGTTGTTTGGGGACAGTTTGTCCACGACACTGAAAGACTTTGAGACCAACCACATCAGCTCCAGTGTAGGCCATAAGTGCAGCAGAAACCGTGGAAACGCCCACTACTATTGTGGACAAGCGGGCGGTTCTTACTACTCTGAGTCAGGTCGTGCACATAGTCATTTTTTTAGGCCAAAAGAACAGACCAAACAAAAGACAGCACTGGCTTCAGCAGAAACGGGGACATCAGAATCCCGGCTCCCAATAGAAGAGGTGAGCTTGGTTCCATCTTTAAAACCTCAGAAACATGAGTTTACTGCTGGGAGATTTAGACAGTTAGAAGCTGCATGGTGTAAAATCACTTCAGACCCAGAGATTTTAAGCATGATAGCAGGGGTTAAGGTTGATTTTGACTGCCCTTTAGACCAGTTATCCAGGCTATCTTACACACAAAAAAAAATGTCACAAATCAGAAAGAGTGCAAGATCATTGATTCAGACGTTCAAATGTTGATAGCTAAGAAAGTAAATTTCCCCTTGTGAGCATTGCCCTGGTGAAGTTATTTCTCCAGGTTTTACCAGGGGAAAGAAAGATGGATCTCATTCCATGATTTTAGATATAAAAAGACTCCATTTAGAAGTAAGTTATCATCATTTCAAAATGGATACTCTGAACACGGCCCTGACTTTGATAACTCAATGATGCTTGATGGCTGCGATTGATCTGAAGGATGCCTATTATAGTGTAGCAATCCATGAAACAGCACAAAAAAAAATACCCAGATTTCAATGGAGAGAGATCAACTCTATGAATTCAGTACTTTACCCAATAGCCTATCATCAGCTCCCCATTTGTTCACAAAGCTGTTGAAACCTGTTAAAGCCTCCCTTAGAATGAAAGGTCATGTACCTACAGGGTTTTTGGATGATGATTCTCTGTTGATTGGACTCACAGAGAGCAACTGCATGAGGAATGTTACAGACACCACTGATTTGTTTCAAAAGTTAGGATTTATCATTCACCCAACCAAGTCAGTTATTCAGCCCGTGACAAGGATTCAGTACCTTGGAGTCATCATAGATTCTGTCTCCATGAAAGTCCCTCTTAGCGCTGAAAAGGCTGTCAGCATTTGTCTAGTTGTCAAAAGCTTCTTGATGGGCAAAGTCACACAATCCGTGAGGTTGCTCAAGTTATAGGAGGAATCATTGCTAGCTTGCTGCTGTCAAGTAAGGCCCTCTCTATCACAGACAGCTTGAGAAAGAAAAAAAAAAAAATAGCTTTGAAGAGGAGAAGACGTGACGTGACGTTGACCAACTCATGCAGTTGTCTGAAGAGAGTAAGGAGGAACTTCAATGGTGGATTGTCAATGTATCTGATACAGAGAAGGACATTTGCAGTACTGAACCAGATATAGTTGTCACCACTGATGCTAGTGGCACAGGCTGGGGGTGCGAGTGTGAAGATACAGCTTCAGGTGGACATTGGTTGCCGCATGAAAGGGTCTTTCACATTATTTGAATCAAAAGCTGTTTTACTTGCTTTGCAGTCATTTCAGGGAAAGCTGGAAAAGAAAACATGTCCGGATAATGATAGACAATACAACAGCAGTCAGCTGTATCAGTCGCATGGGAACAAAGCCATTCAGATGCTTGTAATGACATGGCATTTACAATTTGGTCTAGGTGCATTTCTAAGAATATCTGGATCAGTGCAGCGCACATTCCAGGGAAGCAGAACATGACAACTGACAGGGAGTCCAGGTGTCAGAACACTGACGCTGAGTGGAAACTTTTGATGAGCAGGCTCTGCAGTCTACCTTCCAACAGCTCAGGGCTTCTCCAGATATTGACCTCTTTGCTTCTAGACTGAACTTTCAAATGCAGCGATACATTTCAATCAGGCCGGATCCAGAAGCTGAAGCAATTGATGCTTGTTTGTTCCATCTCTTAGGAGCATTTACAGTGGTATGCATTTCCACCTTTCAACATCATAGGATGGGTGCTGCAGAAGATCCAGAGAGACCATGCGGACGGGATAATTGTGGTACCCAACTGGCCGACACAACCTGGTTCGCTGTTCTTCAACACCTTCTCTGCTGCCCTCCAGTAGAAGTCAGGTGCAGACGCCACCTTCTTCACCTACCCAGCGACCTCAGAGCGGTTCATCCTGTCACTCAGAAACGTTGGCTAAACCTGCTTGTCTGCAAGATCTTAGCAAACATTTCTTAACTTCTGGTTTATCAAGAAATTCAGTGGATTTTTACATACTCACTCAACAGTAAGACTATGGAAAGTCCGTCTCTCAGACCAGAGAGTAAAACAAGTAACCTAAGTGTTCTGAGTGTGAGTTTCCGAAAGCTGAGCTGTTCTGCATCTGGCCACTGTGCTGACATATCAATGACTGTGTCTACATCCCATGTGTCAGAGTACTTTGGGAGTGATGGTCTACTGTTGAACACACCATTGACCATTTTACATACTGCAGGATGTTGACCTACTGTTTCTGCATTATCAGGACAAAGGTATGCTGAAACCGCACACACACACACACACACACACACACACACACACACACACACACACACACACACACGCACATACAGGCGCGCACGCACGCACGCACGCACGCACGCACGCACGCGCGCGCACACACACACACACACACACACACACACACACACACACACACACACACACACACACTGCCTTACGACAATGCACCCAGCAGCATGCGCGCACACACACATGCGCGCATGTGCGCGCGCGCACACTCACACACACACACACACACACACACACACACACACACACACACACACACACACACACACACACAGAGAGAACTTTTTTAATGGGGAGGAGGAAGGGAAGAAAAGAAAGAAATGCTATTGATAGGTGAAGAGGGTTGTTTTAAGAGATGCCTTGAAGGGGGTCTGCTATTCTGCTATTGATAGGTGAAGAGGGTTGTTTAAGAGATGCCTTGAAGGGGGTCTGCTATTCTGCTATTGATAGGTGAAGAGGGTTGTTTTAAGAGATGCCTTGAAGGCGGTCATGTCGATGTGACTACGTGTTGTTGTGACCACATGTTGGTTGTGACCACGTGTCGTTGTGACCAGATCAAAAGGACAAGATCACAACGACATTTGGTCACAACAACTTGTAGTCACAACGACACTTGGTCACAACGACATGTGGTCACAACGACACGTGGTCACAACAGCATGGTCGCGACACTTGGTCACAGTGACACGTGGTCATAACAACACGTGGTCAAAACGACACATCATTTTTGGGTCACGTCGCCTTTGGGTCACATCAGCATGTGGTCACGACGGCATGTGGTCACATCCGCATGTGGTCACATCGGCATGTATCCCCTTGAAGGAAGACAGAGAGTTTGAACTACGCAAAGATATTGGGAGTTTATTAGAAAAAAAAAAAAACCGGACCCTAAAAGGAAAAGAGCGATCACCATAGGTTTTAGATCAAAATCGATTTTGAGCAAAATTTTGTCGGTAGAAGAACGCAACTGCCTGGAAGATACTTAGAGATGAAGGAGACCAGAAAGGTAAGAAGGAGCTAAGCCATTAAAAGATGTAAAGCAGAGTAAGGATAATTTGTAGTCTTTTCGTTTTTCGACCGGCAGCCAGTGAAGAGAAGGAAGTAAGGGCGTGACATGAGAAGATCTGGGGTATCTAAGAATCAAACGTGCAGTATTGTTTTGTACTTTCTGAAGACGACTGTGAAGATTCTGGGAACAGCCAGCAAGGAGTGTATTACAGTAATCAAGTCTTGATACCGAGAAACACCCACCTTTTGGGGCTGGGGTGGCATGTATTGTTCGTGCTGGTGACACAGTGTCTGATGCTGCTGACGTCTTTTCAATGCCCATTAGCAGACACCCCATTTCATCTGTTCATTTGCATTCAATATCAGACGATATTTTTATCTGATGGGAAATCACAGCACAAAACACAACCACACTAGGGGTGATCCTGAGGTTTCGGTACAAGGGGATTTTTCCCTCGGAGTTAACATTGGTTCTGACTCCATTTCCATACAGTCCTTCGAATGAGACTATAAACCGAGGTTCCGTGTGTGAACGCACTATAATATCTTGCACACACGTATAATATCTTGCACACCAACTTTCGGAAGAGAAGGCCAGTTTGGCCCATTGGTATGGATGACACAGTGCACATAGCATGCACCCTGCTGAGAAATGGAAAGAATGAAGGAAGGAAGGAAATTAAGTGAACGACATTGAACGATACTGACTGGATGACACGGGAAACGACTGAATGAAGCGCCAGCTGACAGCTCTTTAGTCGGCACTACCAGGTAGGCAGCCCGTTGTGTAAACGAGTGTGCATTGTAAAGCGCTTAGAGCTTGGTCTCTAGCCGAGAATGGGCGCTGTATAAGTATTCATTGTTGCTGTTGTTGTTAAATCAGCAGCGGCAGCAGTTAGGCAAGAGCACAACAGAACACATGTGGATGGTTCAGTGGTTAGACATGAACTGACAGAGAGGGACATGTACGTTTCTCATGCGCATGGAATGGAGGGCTGCATTCTTTGAGTGAAAGTTTGATTTTTTTAGCTGAATTTCGATCTGGAATTTTTTTTTAGTCAAAACAGGCCACTGTTGGCCAAGTTATCAACAACAAGCAGTGGAGCTATCGGAGTAGGAGTATCGTGTCTATATGATTTAAACCCCCATTTTCGTCAGCAGCACAATGACATATAATATATTATATCTAAGCGCTATAGCAAAAAACTTGATCAAAGCAGGAAAGGTTGTACAGGAATAAAAGTGTTATAGACATCAAAGGTAATAGAAATACATAGTGACCACTATCCATGACTTACGCACATGTGTATTAGTGTAAATTGTGATGGTCCGATGTAATACTTATCAGGGATACATTTCAACCTCAGCTCATGAAGCACTGGACAACGAAAAGCACAATGGACTTCATCTTCTGTCGGCTGATCATACAGAACGCCACTTAATTTTTTAGATTTTTTATGTTTATGTCTCTCACAGAGGACAGCGATATCACATACTCCAAATCTAACCTTGATCAAGGTATTTCTAACAAAACTAGACGTTGTCGTAAAAGATGTGGTTCTGTCAAACGATCCGTTTTGAATGATATATACATTGAAAATCTTTCACTTTGTCTGAATATGACAATACTAGACTTGCCACCAATCATTAATAATGTGTTGTTTACAAGCAAGGAAACCTTTTTGTGTACAGCCAACTCCATAGTTGTTCCATACAAATGGAAAACTATAACTTCACAGGCATTGTCGTATGCTAGTTGTCCATGTCTTTTTATCTCTTAAATCTAGATTATATAGTATTCTGTATGCTTGAGCAGGCAGCCAGTTTTCATCCTTTTGAACCACTTTCAGCCAGTGTTGACTGCAATTAATACATGAATTTATGTAAATTGGATACCTTCCCAGTTCACAGTATAACAAATCATGCATTTGGAATTCTACGGTTAATGTGTAAAAAAAAAAACCTTCATAGCAAACAAATGTATTTGATATCCAGCTTTTAATCCCCAAATTCCAGCCCTGATGATAGGTCATTAAGGCTTTGAGTGATATTGGTGGACTCGGCCCAAATTCAGATCCACCCTTAACTTACGCTTGTCCTTACGCGTGTCTTTCTGTAAATGTTCACAGTCTTTGCAACTTTTGTTTTCAGGTCAACGGATTCCATGGACAATGTCGTTGTTCCTCTTCGAACGATCTTCAAGATCATTTTATTTTCACTTCTACGATCTTCATACTCTGTGTCAGCTTCTTGTCGGCATGCTGTAGCTATAGATTGGTTTGTTTCAGAGAAGACGCTTCGTTCTTCAGATCCTGCATCTCTTCTTTCGGGTCACAGATGGATTCTTTCACATCTTTGAATTCTACCTTTAAGTCCCGGAAGTTGGTGTTTTATGGTTGTTAACACGGCCATCACGTCAGAGAGGGTAAATTCCTTTTAGATAGACATTCTTTTTGCTGTCTTTCAGACTAAGGATAGAACTGACCCCTGAACTCTGACGCCTTTGTCAACGCTCAGCTTCCAAGCTCCACTGTCGCATTTCAGCCATGTCTGTTTGTTTATTCATTTATATAATTATTTTTTTTATTTGCTGTCCCTCCTGAATGATACACGGTTTGATTCCACGTCTCCACATTGCATCAACAAACTGCTGAAAGAAAATCACGAGGAATACCCCTGCCATAGCGCTGTTTCTTCAGTTTCCTAAATCCAATGTCCCACACTGCATCGCCTTCTTTTTTCACGGCGACACATAAAGGCAATGAAAACTCCCAGGGAATGAGAGGGGGGGGGGGGGGGGGGGGGGGGGGGGGGAGGCGTGCACTCGGTTGTAGTGGTTGTAAAAGGTAGAGCATAACAACATATCTTGGTGCTTCACAAGTTCGAGGACTCTACACACACACACACACACACACACACACACACACACACACACACACACACACACACACACACACATACGCGCGCGCGCGCGCGCAAAGAGAGACAGAAAGACAGAGACAGACAGACAAACAGAGAGAGAGAGAGAGAGAGAGAGAGAGTTGTCATCCAAACACCAGGATAAAATTTTCTAACGTGACTAGCAATTTTTCTAAGGATTTGAATTAATATTCAATACTTTATTCACTCGCTGTCAGTCCAGCTATCATAAAATTGCTGCTAGCGATGAACATAGACAGTCCTGCAAATTGATCAAATGTGAACATATCCTGATATGGGTACAAAGAGTTTCAGAGCTTTTTTTTCACAATCTGTCGGTAAGTGGAGAAGCTGAACATCACAATCTGAGTTGAAGACTGTTTGGATGGCAAAGTTATCACTATCCAGGATACGGAAGGAATAATATCAGGCTTTGTAAGAAACGACCTTCATTTCAGGACTGATTGTCGTCTGTCGTTCACTGTGCCAAAAGATTTGTTCCTGGTCATGACGGTTGACATAACAAATGTCCTAAAGTTTTGTTATGGTTACTTTCATCTCTGGATCAGGCCTATTAATTACTTCATGAATTTTGAAAGAAGGATCTCCCCTTTGTTTCTTCTTCAGACAAATGTTGTCAGTATAAAAGCACACGAAGACTTACGTCAGAGGCCTAATCCCGTAACGTTGTTGCATCGTTATAAAATTGTATTCAAGTCCACAACAAAAGAGTGGTGGTCAAAAATGATTCCAGTATGGGCATCATTAAACTCTGGGTACATAACATCCCCGGGGTTTGATGTGGCTCGACCTCATGACCTTTCATTGAACGCTAGCCACTCATTCACAATCATTACAGGGCTTGATGATGTGATGGTCAGTTTTTCGTATTTTAAAACTACGACAACCATTAATATTTTCAGGCCTATAAAATGTGTCAGGATGGGAGACAATTACATTACACGTACAACGACTTCCCAAACGTGTCACCCAAAGATTGCCGCGCTGAGAAATTTGCAATACACTTCAGACCCACGCAGGATCTTTCCACGGACGCGTACGGGACATGTTAACTACGATGGTATCCTTGATAAGCAAGAACATGGTGCAGGATTTAACATGTCATTTTCCTTCCACGATTTGTCTAGTGTACTTCAAGAAGTAAGTAAGGGACTCTTTAACTGTTCGGTGATTGATTACAGGAGCTTTCAAATGCACCTTCACTGCAACACGCGACAAGAATGTCTTGCAGGGGAGGATGAGGGAGAGTTCTGCCCCTTTAGCAGCTCATCGTGTCAGGGCATGGCTGATGCTGGGAGGAAATGCTTTTCCCCCGTTCATTCTATCAGCCCTTTGACTTGGTCAGATGCACGCGCAGAGTGTCGGAGAAGAGGTGGGAGTCTGGCCATGATTAAGACTGAGAGAGAACGGACAGCTTTCTGGAACGTGTACGGCAGACTGCCAGACTGTGTTTACATTGGTTTGTATAATAACTCAGCATTTCATATTACGTGTATAGTCGCACTTGGTTTTGGATAGACGACACTGCTGCCTTTGATGTGAATGTGACATGGGAAACAATGGCTTTGCCGCAATCTAGTGTGCTGGGTGTCATGGTAGCGGGACGACTGTTGCACTTCATTCCTCCGGAAACAGTTTCTTTGTAACATTTGTTTATGTCAGACGGCAGAAAGAAAACGCGAGCTCAACAGAACATCACTACAGTTTCTAAAGCTAGACACACATGTGAAGGCAAGTACAGCGGGAAATCTCAAACTAGTTTGTTGTCCTGGTTACCATTTTGTTCGTCTTCTCTCGGTCTTCTTCTGTCCCATGAAGGTGGAAAACAACTTACACTGTGATGTACCCGTGAAAACAGAAAATTCACAGATTTTATCATCATTCACAAATCCTTCCTTACGAAGGACGTTATTTTAGATTTTGTCTGTGATGACGGAAGTACTGTGTCTTACAGTCTAGTTTGTGATTTCATCCGTGACTGTCCGGATGACTCGGACCAGGCTTTCTGTGCTGTAAGGGTATGCTCTGAGGATCAATTTCAGTGTGATAGCGGCCAGTGTATTGCTTCAAACGATGCAAAAGATCTGAAAAAGGACTGTTTTGATGGAAGTGATCTGTATCATTTTGATGAAGGTGAAAGCCAGACGTTCTTTGAAAATTATTTTGAAATTAGATGTTGCCAAGTAACAGCAGTTTCAACTCTGCTGGACTTCATGGAGGATGGGATTTATGTGCACACTCCAATCACTTTTGACCAACCATGCCCAGATACCCATTTCCGTTGCCCGCATGCAACTCGCTGTCTGCCAGTTTACCTGTTGTGTAATGGCTTCGGGTGACTGTTCAGAACGTGAAGATGAGATGCTCTGCGATGTTTTCAACTGTCCAGGATTTTACCGATGCAGAAGAGCAAAACATGTGTCCATGTCTCCCACCTGTGTGACGGAATAGCACAATGTCCCTGGCGTGATGATGAGATGTGGTGTGATCTAGAGGAGTGTCCCCAGCACTGTCAATGTCAGGGTCTGTCCTTCGTCTGTCGCCAGCCTTTCTCTGCAGAGAGATTTCCTCAGCTCCGCTATCTAGATGGTAGTCGGTCAACGATGGCAATGGCTGATTTTATCTCGAACGAACTTCTCGTGTACTTAAACCTCGGTTTATGCAAAAATAAAAAGAATCAAGACGACAGTGCTATCCAATTTGTTATACTTGGATCTTTCATGGAACGAAATTCAGTCTTTGGATTTGGATGCTTTTCTTTCTTTCAAGCAGCTAAAAACGTTGTCCCTGAAGGGTAATCCACTGAATGTTTTAACAGGTGGTATGAAAACCATCCATAAAAAAAGCTTGTTTCCATCGAAATATCTCACACTCATTTGGATCTATTGTCTGGTGATGTCTTCAAACGCTTCATCTCACTCCAAACTTTGAACCTGTCTTCCAACAGACTGTCAACTATTGTAGAAGGATTTCAGTCTCTTCCAACCCTGAAGCAACTTGATCTAAGAGGTAATACGTGTACATTGAAGAACTACCCACATGATATATTCAAGTACATGAGATCCATTAGACTGATTTACGTGGATGATTATAAACTGTGCTGTTCAGGTATGCTACCTGGTAGAATTGACATTTCCTGCATAGCTCCTAGAGATGAGTTGTCATCATGTGAAGACCTTCTGTTCCTGGATGTGTTTAGAGCGTTTCTCTGGTTCATGGGAGTTGCTCCCCTTCTTGGGAATGTCGGCTGTTTTTGTTTCAGAAATTTCATTCTCCAGAATCAATCTGCTTCTGGTTTCAACATATTTGTGAGCAATTTATCCATGGCAGATTGTTTGATGGGAATTTACTTGCTGATCATAGGAGTGGCTGATGATATGTATCGTGGGAATTATTATTTATATGAAAATACCTGGCTGTCTAGTATTCCTGCAGAGTATCAGGATTACTGTCTTTGACGTCCTCTGAAGTTTCAGCATTTACTATCTGGTTCATCACACTTGATCGGTTCATTGTTCTGCGTTTTTCCTTTTAGCACAAGGAGACTCACAAGGAAATCAGCAGTTATTGCCTGTGTGCTGACATGGGCAATAGGATTCTGTCTGTCTGTAACTCTCTTCTTATCCCACACTGGGAGTTCTACAGCCAGACAGGAATCTGTATCCCTTTGCCCATCACCAAGCAGGGGTTTAGTGGACATGGTTATTCCTTTGGGGTGATGATAGTTTTAAACTTTATCTTACTTTGTTTTTATCGCTGGGGGCCAGGGCTTTATCTATCAGTCAGTCCGTAGTAATACACTGAGTGTTGGTACAACCAAGAAGGAGAAAGATGTAACCATTGCGCGCGCCGTCTCATCACAGTGGCCATGTCAGATTTCCTCTGCTGGTTCCCCATTGGGCTGCTGGGTCTTCTATCAGCTGTGGGAGTTCCAGTACACACGGAAGTCAACGTGTCGATGTCCATTTTCGTGTTGCCATTGAATTCATCCTTGAATCCATTCCTCTATACATTCAACATGCTTGCTGAGCGGCGAAGGAAGGAAGGAAAACGAAGGTCGGATTATGAAATACCTTCGAACAATAGCAGACCTGTCACCTGACTCCTCTGCAACACCACATCTCCGCCTCCCCAAATATATGAATCAGGCATACAACAAGACACAAATGAGATGAAAGAGGAAATTCTACAGAGGCTGCAAGCAGCACTGAGCTCAGAGCTAATTTCCCTGGAGCATGTTAGAGCATTTCTCTTTTCATTTCAGAATAAAATGGACTAGTTCGCTTGAATACAATGATTTTAGCTCTCGCAAAGAAAAACAGTACGTATCCTTAGGTTTTGTCGAGTGTTCGCACCGACCACACCTGATTTCTGTCTGCAGAAGGCCATGCAACTACTACTCATCTTTGTCTCAACTCCATCATGCCAATTTGTTGCCTGTCCCATGATTACATTAGATTTCGACAGAATTTTTTTTTGAGGGGGGGGGGGGGGGAGGGGTAGGGGTGGGGGTGGGGTGGGGTGGTGAGGGGGAGCGAGGGAGGGGAAGCTTCATGTGCATATGTGCTTTGATATAGTCTGAAGAATGAAACAAACATACAAAGAAACAAAGAAACTTTTTTGTGGACAAGCTTACCAATGAAGGCTCGATCTGTGGTACAGAAGTTCTTTCGACAACATGCTATTCAGTTGGAACTATCTCGAAAGATGAGACAGCTGAGATTCCTGCCAGTTGCAGACCTCATGAGGTTTCTCAGCTTTCTTTGAAAGAGTTCAGATATTGCGGCTATTTACTACCTTCTATTTTCCGTCCAGTTCGGTCCAGTTTCTTTAAAAGTCTCGCCTGGACCATTTGTTCGTATGAATTGTACCATATCATGAATGTGCCGAGTCACAATCTGTCAACAGTCCTTTATGTGATAGTGACGTGTCAGTCCTCGGGTGGAGGGCCGGACATAAAGATAAATGGACTGACCAGCCACCATCGTGTAGTGGTAAGCGTCGCAGATTCCTGGCTGGGAGGTCGTGGGTTCGATTCCCACCAGAGACATTTGTTTTGTGTGGATTTTTCTACCCTGACTGGCTACTACCCGGAACTGAAGGTGCTATCGGCTCTGTTGGGAAGATTGGAGTTACGCAGTCGAGTTTCGGCTTTACAATGGATGCACCTCTGAAAGTGTCGTTCATATTTTCTGACCAACCCAGCAAGTGCCTGTGTCTCTCGGGCCTGGTTGACACTGGGATACAAAATGAAAGTAAACGTTAAATGCCGCCCTGTCATGCATCTCAGACCAAAGTGAACTCCATAGCGTCACCTTCAATATCCTCATCAATCAGCACAACAACAAAAAAGTCTCAACTCTTGTGGCCCTTCATACCCCGTTCTCATGGTGACCTCGGCTTCAATTTCTTCTCATAGAGTCTGTACCTTTGTGGTGGGGTTGTGTCAATACTGCCGGTACCAGCAAATTCATAGGGACTATCGTTGGGCGGAGGTGGTGGCGCTCTTTGGAAGGGCACATTCACTGGCTCCGTGACTTGAAATCATTGTCGTCAGTAGGGGGGGGGGACTTGGTAGCTGATGTCCTGCATATGCTGGATTAGAACAGGCACCGCTTAATATCATCAAAGCGACTTGCCAGCAGTGCAGTGGTCTCGTCTGGTGGGTTGCCTCGCGATGACTTGACAGTGACTGCTCTCTATCTTGCTGCTGCCATGGCTGCCGCAGGATAAGCCAGGGTGTGGCTGTGGATGGAAGGATGAGTGTCATGTAAAAAAAAAAAAAAAAAAAAAAAAAAAAAAGAGAGAGAGAGAGAGAGAGAGAGAGAGAGAGAGAGAGAGAGAGCTGAACAAATGAAAAAAAATCAGCTGACTGTGAATCTGAAGAATCCCAGAGAAAAAAAAAAAAAAAAAAAAAAAAAAAAAAAAAAATCAGGTTTGAAGAAATCGCGTTTTCAGATTTTCTCCGTGTCATGTGTACAAACAAAAAAGCTTAGTGGTCATAAAACAGGGTTCTAGCGAATAGCAGAGACGGTGGGGTGTGTGTGTGTGTGTATGTGTGTGTGTGTGTGTGTGTGTGTGTGTGTGTGTGTGTGTGTGTGTGTGTGGGGGGGGGGGGGGGGGGGGGGGGGTTGCAGGAACAGGTATTAATTAGGTATAAATAAATGGCTCACCCTTCGTTCTTAGCTGTACGCATCATTCGTTAGTCTGCTCATCCGTTCATTGTTTCACTGACAGAAAAAAAACAACAAAAAAAACCTTGTGTCTTACAATCGTCAGACAGAAAATCCGAACCGTGGAGTCCACAGTCAGCTTCTCACGCCCCCAGCGTTGCCCGAGATGGCAGAACAAAGACGCCACCACGTCCTTGGGGTTGCCATACACGTGGATGACCTTGACCTTGGCGTGGATGACCTTGACCTTTTTGCCGGCCGTGACCTGCCTGGGCAGCATGCTGACCGGAAGGCGAGTGTTGAGCAGTCTGGGGGAAGGCAGGGCCTGCAGTTTGTCGATGGTCGTCATCTCCAGCAACACGTTCTCCTTGGTGCACTTGTCGTACTCTGCCTTCCCGGCCAGAAGCGTCCTGCCGACCTCCCACGACCAGAGTGTGGCTGGACAACACCGTCTGATCGGTTTTCTCAGGAGTCATTGCTACACGTAATATCCCCATACTAGGCCACACATCACTATGTCATGACTATTGCAGATATTAAATACATGCTAGCGAACCGCCCAGAGAAACGTGGACACACGAGTCACAAGACAAAACACGACGCGTTTCGACCTCGTAGGCCTTCTTCAGGTAAGATACAAACAAACAGGACAACGAAAATTTCACTTAGCTTTGATCGCTTCAGAGTTCAGCGCAAGATTCAACGCCGCCTTTTCAACGCCTGAACTCTGAAGCGATCAAAGCTAAGTTTGTATCTTACCTGAAGAAGACCTAAGAGGTCGAAACGCGTCGTGTTTTGTCTTGTGACTCGTTTGTCCACGTTCCTCTGGGCGGTTCGCTAACACGTATGTAAGATTTGTTTAGATTTCCGCCTGCAGTCGTCTCACTTTGCAACTAGATCTATTGCAGATATGTTAAGACGATCGGTATGGGCCTGCGGACGACAAATTTGGCGTTTTTTTTACTCAACGGGGCAGTTTCCAATCAAAACGTCCGCTACAAACATCAGCTACCGTACACTTGTTGCACACGTGTTCAGGCTGTACACCACAATATGGTCCGTTTTCTAAAACGCGGTCTCTGAAGGTAAGGACAAATCGTCATAATACCAACTTATACGACTATTTGTGCACTTATTAGGACACTCACTTCGTATATGTTGCTCTCGAATGAGTGCCAACATATTTAGAAAAAAAAGTCATATACCAAATGTATTTAAATGGAAATACTGAAGCAACACTTTGACAAATTACATTCATGAAGAAACAAACGAAACAATACCCTGTCTGCTTGCATTATATATTTAAAAAGATATCCCATAAAACAACAAAATCTTGCAAAGTAAGCCACCAAACCAGCCATGTCATGACTACTGCAGAAATATTAGGACAGTCAGTGTGGTTTTGATGGGAATCGAAACCACGACCTCTCAGCCGCGAGTCCGCGATGCTAACCACATCGCCATGGTTATGTTTTGTTCTGTTGTTGCTTCCCTCGCGTTTTTGTCATCCACCGTTTGAACATGACCGCCTGTTCCTCGCGATGGAATAGGATTTAACTGCATACAGTGGCATGCACGTCCGAATGCGCAATGACATCTCCCGATATTCAAGCCGGGGGGGGGGGGGGGGCGCAGTTGAGGCTTGTCCGTATCAAAAGTCTGCTGTTTTTCTGTTTGTTTGTTGTTTTTCTTATGTGTTTGTTTGTTTTCTGCTGGCACAGGAGAAACTTCGCTCTGACCAATACTTTCGATACTACTCGCGTACTTTCATGTAGCGCACAACAAAGCCGTCCATTACAGTTGTGGCCCTTTTTTTTTTAAGTTGCTGATGTCAGAGCCAGAACCCGCCAGGAATAGTTGTATGTGGCTGCACACCAGAAATTAATTTACCAAGGCCTTGCTTAAGGAGTCGAGTATTTATAGACTGTTGTTAGTTTTTTTGCCTGAAGAAGACCCAAGAGGTCGCAATGCTTTGTGTTTTGTCCTGTAATCCGTTAGTCTGTGTTGTCTTGCGGAACTATAACCCCTTTCTCTTTAAAATTTTGCTTCATTTTCCGCTAACAGTCACCTCGCTTTGAGACTACCTTATACTCGTGAGTTCACCAGCGCTGGTTGTGTTAGTGCGCCTGGAACACCAACTATGATCTTATAGAAAATCACAATGCCACTCTTCTAATTTTCGGCCACGTGGCCTTTTTCAAGAAGAAAACAAAACAAACAAAACAAAAAAAAGCAACTTTGAGATGTCCATCTTTGGCAACTGGTCAGAGCAAAGAATTGACGTCATAAATATATTTCGCAAGTTCTGACATCATAACATGTGATGTCATCAACAAGGGGAAAAAAAAAAGGAGAGGGGGGGAGGGGGGGGGGAAGTTGTGTGTGTGTGTGTGCGTGCGTGCGTGCGCGCGCGCGCACGCGCGGGCGAGCGTGTGTGTGTGTGTGTGTGTGTGTGTGTGTGTGTGTTTTAGTTATACTGTAACAATGTACTTCAAAAACATAACAATACGCTCCATAATTCAAAATGAAAATGAAACCATAGAATAATGTGACCATAGTCCTGTCTGTGACTGTGCATGGCATACAAGAACTGTCATCTAGAAAAAAAATATATAAATTTTCTGCAAATCATCAATGTTGTTCATAGGTAACTCTGGATTGGGTTGTTACAAATTTGTCTTAACATTATATCCATTTGGCATCCTTGTATCTAATGTCCTCATCCATTTTTCTTCAGTAATAAGCCTGAAGCTTTTGCTTTCACCGTAAGCTTTTGCCAACACTGCAACAGCAAGGTCTTCCACTGAAAGCTGAAGGAAATGTCGCATTATTGGCTTTTCTCTTTGGAACTTGATGTCACGTCTGTGTTCCGCTATTCGTTCTTTCAACGAACGTCCGGGGCGGTGAGCTGACAAAACCATGTTTGCGTCATCTTCCTCTACTAACACAAAAAAAAAAAGAAAGAAAGAAAAGAAAAAAAAGAAAAATCTGTCGTCGTGGTCTAACTAACCATCATGTCCGAATCACTGTCATGATCGTAATCGTGAGATATTCCTGCCCGTTTCCTCTTCGTCTCTTCTTCCTTTTTTCCTATATTTTTTAACTTTTTTTTTCTTGGGGGGGGGGGGGGGGGGGGGGTAGGGAGAAAGACGTTGGAGGGGATCTGATGTCATATGCTGAATTTTAGTTTTATCAGTCCCTCCCTTACCATTCATCATGGAGTCCAATAAACGGGCCAGGGTCAAGAACTCTCACAGTCGTCCAGGTTTTCGGCTGGAGCAGAGGAAGGGGGAGGATATAGGACAGTATCCAACTGCCCTGCCCCCGGGGACTAAGAACTGGATTCGGGGGGGGGGGGGGGGGGGGGGGGGGGGGGGGGGGGGGGGGGGGGGGGGGGGGGGGAGTCCAACTGGCTTCCATCCCCCTGCAGGCAAGTTCTTCCATGACCAAATCTCATCAAGGGGTAGCCCCATGTGGTCTTCTTCAGACACGCCGTGTTCGTGTGTGTGGTGTACGACCTACGATGGAGGGGAAGACGATCCTAGAGAGAGAGAGAGAGAGAGAGAAGTGGCTTTCAACACATCTTTTTGGCTCTGACCTCATCAAGACAGGAGCACCACATTGGGCGTGTCTGAAGAAGACCACAGAGACAGTGAAGAATGAGGGGGGGAAAAAAGAGCTGAAAACGGAGGAGAAGATTCGCGCAAGACAGACTCTCAGTCAAGACAGGTTTGAAAACAGGTGGGTCTCTATTAGTCTGGATCCTTGTTTTTAGTCAGTCAGTGTCCCCCCCCCCAATCAGGATGTGCTTCGATCATGCAGCAGCATCTTAGCTCTGAAGTTCTAGAAGCATTCTGGTAAACTGGTGGGGTCCAAAATAACGATGTCCCTGACAGCACAGAGAAAGGGAGGGGGGAGAGAGAGAGAGAGAAGAGAAGAGAGAGGCAGACAGACAGAGGAGAGAGAGAGGAGAGAGCGAGAGAGGGAAAGAGAGAGAGAGAGAGAGAGGCAGACAGACAGACAGAGAGAGAGAGAGAGAGCGAGAAAGGGAGGAGAGAGAGAGAGAGAGAGAGAGAGAGAGAGAGAGAGAGAGAGAGAGAGAGAGAGAGAGAGAGAGAGCCCACAGATCAAAATAAAAAACTATGGAAACAGCAAAACAATACAACACAAAATCCGGCTAGAAACCTGAAAACGAAATACAACAGAGTAAACTGGAGAAGTTCAGGGGGAAAAAAAAGAATCAACAAACACACTCACACTCGTACTTTACGTCACGGACATTTTATTACAAACCACACCACCTGTTTCCACAATGTTATTGGCTGGTATCAAAAGGTGTTCAAAGCAAAACTGTGGTTAACCAGGAGTAAACTAAAAGCATATTATAATAATTAGTGTAAAATAGCTGCATACTTCTTTTTTACACAAAGCATGGTATAAAAAAAAATTAAAAACGATTTAAACGGTCTGAAAAGTAAACTGAGGCTAATGACAAAGCAAATAACACATTTCATTCATGAAGTTTGAGAGAGAGAGAGAGAGAGAGAGAGAGAGAGAGAGAGAGTTGCACGCTTGGGGACACAATGTTCTTTGTCCATGTCCCATCTCTCATTCCCTGGGAGTGTTCTTACTCTCTTATCATTAATCACGATTCCTCTACACATCCGCACTTGTGCATCTAGACTCATCCCGTCAAATCCCAGCAGCCAACAATTACTGGGGAGTTGTCATCAACGTCTAGCCGCCATATGGCCTCTCACCTGGGGAGACTCTGCCCTTCTGCTGATGTGGTGTTTGGCACTGTCAGCCGGATATATACACCATGACACCGATTTAAAAAGAGAAAAAAAAAGGGGGGGAAAGATGGCCTGGTGGATAGTGCATCTGTCCATGAAACCTGTGATCTCCAGATATCAGGTTCAAACCATGCGCTGGTCAGTTTCAGGGTATGATATATCCCTCCAGCAGGACTTTGACCTCTGGGTTTCAGCGTTTGCCCTTTGGGTGAGACCATAACCAAGGTCTCGCGTCCACCATACTCATAAGGGAAAAAAAAATCATCCACTTTCACACCAAAAGAAATACATGTTGCCAGTAAAAATTGGGTGGCACTGTACTAGGATAAGATAATGTCCCCGCTGTCAGTAGCAGGGACAGCAATATTTGACACAGGGAAGAAAATGAATGGCACCATCTCTCTCTCTCTCTCTCTCTGGATGGATGGATGGATGGATGGATGGGTAGGTGGAGGGAGGAAAAAGCGCCCCCACTTCATGCACAAAATTTGTCATCAAGGGAAGATTATACAACATATATAAGCAAGCTTAATCTCAATGACAAAGCATCAACAGACATCCTCAACTCGCATTTCTTTTCCTTTTCTAAAAAAGATAAATCCAACACCTATGAACACTGCGACAGTAAGCAACGACAATGGCACACATCGTCAGCAGTCTGGTCTTCATTCACGTATCTAGCAAAGACCAAGCATGCAAGATAACGGAGAGCCAAAGGGAAAATCATCACATCTGGATTATTGTGCCCAAGCCACCAACGGTCAACAATGATATGTGGAAAGGTGGTGCCCACGCAACAGCCGGACAATACCTACGAAGCTAGAGGTGAATGACATGGGAAGTATCACAGGGACTTTCAACCTTTCATTCTGATGGGCGCCATAGTTTTCACTTTATGAGTTGCACATTAGCTCTCCGCTTTCAGCTGAAGCTTTTGTACGCACTTACGCTAACCAACACCCTTCCTATATGCATGCAAAGCATGAACTTTAGTCGACTGTGCTGAACAGAACAGAGATCCAAACAGAAGACATGAGATCCTTCACAAAAGTTCTTGGCATCCTTCCCGATAAACAAAATGCAAATGATGTCCATAAATGGTCAGGAAGTGTGTGAATCACCATGAAGGGCTGCTGACCCAGTGAGCTTCTGAAAGCTGAAGGGGTATGGCCGTACAGCGAGATCAAACGGACTCGCCAAGACTATCCTCCCAGGAACCCAACCATCACGGCTGGAATAGCCTCCATCATGACAGGGAAGCGGCGGCTTAGAAGAGCTTGGAGATCAGTAACAGAAACTTCTTTTGCCAGGGTCTGCTGCCCTTCAGATTTCAGCTGAGTCTACGGGGGTTGAGGCTTTGAGGCTGCCTCAGTCCCAGTCTTCAAAGTCGGGATGCATGCTGACTTGCCAATGTCTTGTACGCGCTTCTCTGTGCACACATACAGAATCTCTCTGTCTGTCAGTCAGTCTGGCTGGCTGTTAAAGATCCCGGAATTCTTGATTTCAGATCCCATGATATGACGAAAGGAGGCCTAGATGAATAACTTTGAAGACCAGCATGGCCAAAATACCTCTGCCCTGTGGCCCATGACTGATGGCAGAAGACTGTGGAGGTCCCTGCCTCACCAAGTGTCTGTCGCGGCCACTCTGCAACCTACTGTTACGTACGTTGAAAATAGTTCTTGTTTTTTCTTTTTAATCCAAGTCAATGTTCAACGGATGAAGGTGACACACAGCAGCATCCAGTATGTCCTGTCACTGAAGAAAACGACTGTCTAACCCATGGCATTTGAAAATGCATGCATGTGACAGGTCCTCGCCATCTCCATCATCGAAGAAAGGGCAGTTAACCGAGTCAAACAGCTAGTCGGTACATATACTGAAAGATGGAGACCTCTCCTCCTAGTTCTCGGACATCACAAGGCAGGCTGGTCCAGGCATGCAACCCTGTATACATTATACCATTCCCTTTCAAAGGCTCTCCCACACCCAGGACAGTGAGACATTGGTTGTCCCACAGGCGGACTTAACAATAACTTAACTGAAGGACTCGACCGGCTATAAAACGCTCACAACCTTGATGTGTACGACTTCAAACAGGCAGCTTTGGTTATTCCTGGTCTCTCACACAGTAACACTGGGAAGTCACTGCTGGCTGATGCTTTTGCAGCCTGCTGCCGTTACGCCCAATGGAATATGTGGGCAGTCAACGCCTCTCCTTGGCTTACACATTCTTTTCCCTTCACTGCAAACATGAGATCTAGCTTAACTACAGCCTACTTCAGTTCACTTACAGGTGTGAAAACTTTTGTGGCATGTTAAAAAACATCATCAATCAAACAATAAAGCAACTAGTATTATATATATATATATATATATATAAAAATGCTGAACAATTAAGTAGTGGGGGAAAACAAGTACATATGTATATGTATATATAGATATATATATATATATATATATATATATATATATATATATATATATATATATATATGAGACCATGAACAACTACTTCTCCGTTCTCCATCCACATTTTTGAAGGTCATTCAATCAATTGCACACAAACAAAACAGTTCAATTTATCATTCACAACATGGATCATGTATCACATTTCTGACCAGTGTCAAAGGTAATAAAATTAGAAATCAAGAACAACAACAACAGTTTGAGAAGCATTAAACCAACTGAAAAACATACCAATTTTTTGCTTTCTTTTGATAACATCCCTTGCTACCCTTTTAACACAAATCGTTAATCACACATGTGTAGCGTCCCTCTTCCATTTCATTAATATTGGTTAAAGGTTAAGGGTTAAGTCTCAAGGTCAAACAGTGACAGGGGCAGTGAACTGTTAGTGGCTCACTGTGTCCATAATGGACAGTATGGCAACACCCAGTCCTCTTCCTTCCACTGCTTTAAGCCTCCCTGATGTGAATCAGGTACTGTTGTGTGGACAGTGAGGGTTTTCAAGCCATAAAAATTCAAACTCCTGGTGTGGTTTGTACTGACTACTGTCAGCACCGCAGATAAACACTCTGGCCATTCAACCCAATATTTCATTGATAATCTTTGGTAACCACTAATGAAAAAACTTGATTTTTGACATAGCATCCCTCTTTCTCAATGTGTTCCAAGTTGGTGGAGAACCTCTGAGTTCATACTTCAGCATAAGCAACCACAGAGATGATAATGAGACAAAAAAAAAGTAAACACACAAGACTGCCGAATAAGGAATCTGAACAGGTCTCCCTCTCTTTAATTAAACACTTTTTTCCCCCCAGAAACATTTCTGTCTCTGTTCATGCTACATTTATTTTCAACAACAGCAACAAACAAAACTCCCTAAAATGATCTCCCAATCCTACAAAATCCTTGGTGCCATTAAAAAAAAAAAAAGAAGAAAGAAACAGAACTGGCCTTGACTACAAAATAAACTATGGCAACTAACAGATGAGTAACTATGGCAACTAAGAATGAAGAACACACCAGAAAAACAAAGTTGAATAGTATAGCATACATTCCTATTTTCAAGTGAATCTATACAGCGTTGAGAGTCCAAGCCTCCTGATGTCATTCTCCTGTGGTTTTCATCATACAGGATTATGGAGAATCACAGGACAACGACCACAAATAACAAAACCTTGATTATAAAATAATCTGAATATAGATTTACGGAACAAAAATTCGTAGGCAGGGGAAAACAAGGGCAGGAAAACCATTCCGCTATCCAAAGAAAGAAAAATGAAACTGTCATTACGACAATGGCTTATTCAAACACACACTACACTAAAATATGTAGGGACCACTTGTGTTTGGGTTCTAGAATTACAATGCCTCTGTTGTGCGCTTGTTAACACAACTCTTGTCACCACCACACAACATAAAAAAACGTAATTACAAGAGCAAACCACAAGATCTGACCAGATAGGGATTACCCTTGCATGTCCAAATCATCATGATGATGAAAACAAACAAAAAAAAGTCTGTGGTGAAAACAGAACTATACACGCAAGTTAATATTTTCTTTTCTTTTTTTTTTTTTTTTTTTCTCCTGAATTCATTTTATAATGGATCGCTAGAAGTGCACTAGAATCACAATTATATGATATTCGAGTTTTCAGTTAAATGCGTGTGCTCTGCGTCAATGCTTGTGTCATTTAAGAATGGTTTAAAGTTCTTTTTCTTTTTTTTTGTTTGTTTTGTTTGTTTTTGGTTGGGTGGTGGTCGGTGCTGTAGATGTCCGTTATCTTTAAGCGAGGAATTCAGAGATTGATCCTTCATTTTTTGAGAAGCATATAATCTTGCCAAATTGATCACACAATATCAACTGGTAACATAAAAAAAAAACCTGTCCATCTTCCACTACAAAAATAAAACAACAATACATGTAGAGTTTGATCCTCCATTTTTTGAGAAGCATACCATCTTGCCAAATTGATGACACAATATCAACTGGTAACATAAAAAAACTGTCCATCTCCCACTACAAAAAAAAAAAAAATACATGTATCATCTAGAAAATGTCAACAGCATGCCATTAAATTGTGTGTGTGTGTGTGTGTGTGTGTGTGTGTGTGTGTGTCTCTGAAATGAAACGAATGCATACACTGTATTCTAATGATCATGCAACTGAACTTGCAAAGTATCACAATCGAAACCACCACAATTTCAGCACAAACTGAAACGCGCATCACAACAATCATAAATACTTCAATGATATTGTACACCTTACCAAAAAAAAAAAAAAATCCATAACCATTTTATGTGTGCATAATGTTGTACATTCTTAAATGGGTGTCAAGACATACACTAGAAACTGGCTTCAATACAGGAAACAAGAAAAGGTCGACCTCTTTCAATGAGGAATTCAAGACCTTGATAAAGATGATGTGGTTGACCTCTTTCAATGAGGAATTCAAGACCTTGATAAAGATGATGTGGTTGACCTCTTTCAATGAGGAATTCAAGACCTGATAAAGATGATGACACTGTCAGCTGAGGGCAGACCTGTCTTCCTAGCTTTGGCCAAATGAAGGCGAAGGGTAACAAGGCAAATTAGACCTGGGGAGGAGCCAGACAGAAACAGGGTCTGTGATCCAAGACACACACCGTCAGCCTCTCTGCTAAGATCCTGTCATCCACACTCAAGAGGGACCAATCGTTACTTGTAAGATATAATTATGTCACATAATTATGTTGGGTGAACTCCAAGCAGATCCATCGATGACAAAGACACTGACAACGTTCCCACATAAAGGCTACTTGATGGTTTTTGTTGTGTGTGTTTTTTGTTTGCTTGTTTGTTTAGGCTTTTTAACTTTCATTTGCTTGCACACACACACACCCCCCTCATCCATCCAGCACCCCCACCCCAACACACACACACACACACACACACACACGCACGCATGCACGCATGTGCAAGCACACACACACACACACACACACACACACACACACACACACACAATTTCATACATTATTCAAAAAGTTAAAAAATCACACACATTCTTATTTAAGAGCAGATATCTGCTGTATTCTAAGCTCTCCCCCCCCCCCCCTCCCCCTCCCCCCCTCCCCCCCCCCCCCCCCAATCCCTTTTTTTAAAAATTAAGATTAATAAGTCACAGCTTACTACACAGCCTACTCGCCAAATGAGCAGTGAACCTAGGCCCAGCTGTACTTTTTCAAAGACAGGTTAATAATTACTAAAAAAAAAAAAAAAGTAAAAAAAAAAAAAAAGCACACACAAAAAAAAACCTTTCTTTCAAGCATGACATCTTGACCTATGACAACAATGTAATAAGCAAAAAATCACAAACTGAAGCCAGAACAACCTTTCCCTGCTTTCACAGACAAGAATACCTCGAGTGCATCACCCCCTGAAACTGGTATATAGCTGCCTACATCAACAAAATCACAGAACAAAGATTCATGTGTAGAAAAGAGCCTTTCTAACACAAAACGAATGTTGAAACAAACCAAAAAAAAGCAAGCAAGAAAGAAAGACTTTTGTAGGCCATGAGCATAAAAAAGAGGTGAAAATCACTTTTCATTAAAAAATTTTTTTTCAAAAATCCAATGAGGCCCAGTAACAGTCGCAAAACTTTTCTCAAACAGTAAAGACACCAAAAGTT